>BQNB010009212.1:0-19006 GCA_026074375.1 Tanacetum coccineum
CATCAAGAACAGTATGAGCATGTTGGTCCAAAGTCACAAGATCACAAGAAGGCAAATAATTACAAGATAATCAAATGATGATGTGATAAATGCTAAATTGTACATATAAATTACCCGGGATTTTGCCAAATAAAAGCCAATAAAATGCCAAAAGAATAGAAAAATGTGTGCTTTTGTGTCTAATGTGCAGGAAAGGATAAAAAAGACAAAAGTGAGCAAAATCAGTCAAAAACCGACAAGAAACGGAAAAGACAAGACAAGAATGAAGAATGAAGCCAAAGATCAAAGCCGGATCAGCCCGATACAGCAAGAAAGAAAGACAAAGCTCAAAATTTGAAAGCCAAGGGCCAATGTTGACAAGTTTCAAAGTTTCAAAGGCTTATTTAGACTTTTGAAGTTCAAGGACCAAATTTGCATAAGTGAGAAAGTTGATTATAAAAGGAAAAAATGGAAATAGAAAGAACAAGGGCCAAAGCTGTCATTATCAAACCTCTTTTATACTACATTTTGGAAGGGGGAAACACAAGGACCATTTCTGCTAATACCTCAAAGATTTAAAACAACACACGCGGCTAAAACCTCCCCCTAACAAACTCCAACAGTTTTTCCCGCCTAAACCACAACAAACCCATCTTCTACAATCACACTTCCACGCTCCTCTACATCCATCAACCTCGTATTAAACCCTCCTCCACATCACTTAGCCCACGTGGCATTCCCTTATTGGCCAGAACACGTCACAATTCTCATCAAACGGCTAGAATTGGTTCGAAAATGATCAAGGGCCAAAATTAAGTGGAAGTTTCGAGAATTCTACTCCTCTCTTCTTCAATCCTCTATAAATAGGACTGATAGGTTTTCATTTTTGGAAGTTGTTGTTTTTGTTTTTAATTTTCAGTCTTGTATTTTCTCTCAATTTTAAGCACTTACTTTCAAATTTTGAGCAATTAGCTTTAAGCATTTGTACTCTCTTTCTTTAAGCTTGTACTTCATCTATTTGAGTAATCACATTTAGTTTTCACGTTTCATTGTCCTTTGTTTTCAATTTTAAGTCGAATTTACTCAATAAGCTCTCAATAAGCTCATTTGAGCTTATTACTGTTGATAAGCTCAAATTCAGTCAAACTTTGTTTAGAATCATTCCTTTACTCATTCTTAACAATTTGAATCAAAATAATGATCACTTGAGGCATTTGTGTTCAATTTTGAAAGCTACAAGGATTATTAAGCTTCTTATAGCTTATTGAGCTTTAATGCTCAAGGTTTAGAGGCTAGGAGCCATTAGGTGTTTGTTTTTTTTAAGCCACTCACTCTACAAGAGTGGCTAAGTGCTGAGACTCCAAAATAATCAAGGTTACATTTCTCATATTTCATTTAGCTTAATCTTAGCTTAAAGTAGTTGTTGATTACTATTCATTACTGCTTAATTCTTTGCAATCATGTTGTTTAAGCTTGTTATTTAGCTGTTTTTAAGTTTCATTAGAATAAATTTGAGTAATCTCAATTTCTCATATAATACTGTCATTTAGTGTTAATAGCTTAGAAGAGAAACTAGCTTAATTTCACACATAAGCTTTAGGTTTTGAAGCTTAAAGAGCTTAAGTAGGTTAAATCTAGAGTGAGTAGATAAAAGGTTTAGGAGTTTAAGCTTTTAAATAGATTTCAAGAGCTACTTAGTTTTTACAGCTTTCTATTAAGGAGTGTTTGGATCTAGGCGTTTTTGACTCTTAAAGTCAAAGTATTATTGTAAAAATCTTTTACATAGCTGAGTTAGGTCTTAATATCAAGGTTTAAACAGGTTTTAAGAGTTAGATTGTTGAATTCCAAAGTTTAGAGTGTTAAAAGTTTACATTTGCACCAGGGCAGCTTTTAGGAGTTTTAGTGGTTTTAACTTTTAGAGATTTATAAGCATTTAGAATTCACACTTAGTTAATTCAGGTAGAAATGCATTTAGTAACTTGTTCATGAGTTTTAAACTTGAAGTTTAGCCTGCACTTTAGAGTATCCAAATATATCAGCAGAATCAAGAGTTCAAACAGCAGTATTAACATTTGTGTGCTCTTAAATTTCTAGCTTATTTTATACTTTATAGTTAAGAATTAGAAAGTAAAATTTTGCACTTTGCTAGTACTACATTAGGTCTATAAAAATCAACTTTTAAGTTTCAATTTGAAGCTTCTATCCTAGCCTCAATTCTCTGTCAAAAGTAGCTTATCAGCATATTTGGATTTCAGCTATTTTCATTTGAAATATTTCCTTTTCTAGTTTTAGTTTGAAAAAACCTTATATCTGAGGTTAGTCCATCAATATCCATTAGCATAGCAAATTCCTAAATTTGGTTTCTAGGTTCAGTAATAAGCAGATTAGCTTTTTTTTTATTTGTTTTTTATTTTTTTTATTTTAGCTTATTTGAGAAAGCTTATCACAGTTTCAATACAAAAACTTGCACTTTTTCAGTTTAATTTCCTTGTTAATTTTGTCAACTAGCAGCTTATTTTTGTGTGGATATCTCTAGTACACATCTTAAGCTACAATTAGCATCTTTTAGTTTCAAATTTCACCTAGAAATAAGCTAGTTATAAGCCAAAATCTTAATAAGCTCTTAAATCACTACTTTCTGTAATCAGTTTCAAATTGCTTATTTTCCAGCTTATCTAGTTGTTAAAAGTCAAAAGTGCCTTCATTAATGTTGTAGAGAATAAGCTCTTTTATAAGTTTGTAGTTTTAAGTTTTTGCTGAATCTCACTTTTTAATAAGCCAAAAATAAGCTATAGCGTAGGGTCTGTTTGGTACTTTCCCCATAGTTCAAGGTTAACTGTTTTCACTATAGTGTAAATTTCCAAAAGTTTGGCCGCCTACCCTTTACTTTCCTTTATTACAATTCCTACCCTGTCTTTCTAGAATATTAAAATAGTTTTATAATTTTTGATTTTAGTTTAAATAAAAATTAGGGTTAAGTTTTAATCAATCAAATTAGATCACAATTAGAGTTTAAAAATTAGGGCTTTTAGTGCCATTAAATTTCTGCACCTTTTTAGTATCTTAAAAGCATTTTTCCTTATTTTTCCAGTTAAATTTGTAATTTCTAGGAATTAAAATAGATTTAAGGAAATTCCTTTTTCTTAGAAAAATCATATAAAATAGAAAAATAGTTGAAAAATTAAAATTCTTTTTGCAACAATTTTCTTTTTAAATCTAGTATTTTTGAAAAATAAAAACAAAATTTTAGTGATAATTTTTAGAAAAAGTTTATTTTTGATTAATTCATTAATCTTTGAAAATTCATAAAAAATTCAAAAATAGATAAAAAATTCCAATTCTTTTTCCTAAAATTTTCTTTTTAAATTTGTGATTTTTAGGTATAAAATTTGTTAAAAGTTGTGTCTTAGATTTTAAATTTCAGTTTTAGCTCGCATTTTTACTTTTCGTGCATTTAAATTTCGAGTTAGTTAATTGTTTTTAATTCGTGCTATTATATTTGTAGTATAATCAAAAGTTCAAAAATCCTTTATCAATCTTAACTCGAATCCGAATTATTCTCAATTCTCAATTCACGATTTCGTTGGGACACGACCCGAGTAGTACAATACTTCCCGGATAAAAATATACATATTGTGTTTTCTTTAGTGAGATTTTTACCTTATATTTCTCTTGTTTGAGAAGTATTTTGGAAAGAAATTTTCACGGGATTAATACTTTAAGTATATAAATTTGTTTTAGTACAACCACGTGCTTTTGCAAGTAAATATTTTGCAATGTTTTAACAATCTGACTTTTGTTTGTGAGAAACGAAAATTACCCAAATAACCCAATTTGAAACAAATTTGTATGTAGTAACCCTAACATCACACATACTCCAATATAACCTTTTTGATCGTGCATGTATTGGGGTGATTAACTAGATCAACACGTGTTACTTCAAGGATGAAAGTTGATATTAACAAAAAATAATAATAAAAAAAATTTGTACACGTCATTGATCGCGCACCTTATATGGTGATTAACTTTTTTTCATCGGAAAGTGTGTATTAATATTAAGGATTTAGGGTTTAGGGTATCATTAGGGTTTAGTGGTTTTTTAGCGTTTATGTTTTGGCAAAATAATGATTCCGACCCTCTTTGCGAACATGTTAGCATATTGATATCTTGTTTTAAAATTTTTTACTTGGTCAATTGTGTTATCTTTGATGAGGTCTACATAGTAAAGTAATTTAAAAAAAAATAGTTTTAATATGCATAAGATATGATGTTGCAAAGTGGCTCACTTGGGCTTATTTCAATTTTTTTTTCTTTTTATTGACTACAATTGTATAACTATATTTTTTTATTTTTGAACGTCATAATTGAAATTTTAAATTAACGGTGGTCATTAAAAGCATTGCAACATAGGAAACACCAGCTGTATAGAAGAGTACATGACCAACCTTATTTTGACGATTTCAAAACATAAAAACAACAACAAACAACGACATACATGGTTAGCAAACTGGTGTTAAGCAATAAAGCTTTTACATTTCTTTGTAGTTCTTGATCAATGATAATATCATGCCCGATTCCCAAAAAGATGATCACTTGCCATTCTTTGCGATCAACCACAAAACGACAAAATATATTTATGGTTTTCTCTCACATGGACTGACACCATTAAAGGTGATCACCATATACCATGCGCGATCTTCCAACGTGGCAAATTAGGGCTATCTTTTTGTTTCGTTAATTTCTATATTGAATACTAGCCAAACACGTGTCAATCGAGGTGATCACCACAACATATGCGCGATCAAATGGGTTATGCATGTAATTTCAGTTTGTCAAGGTTAATTCTGGACAACACGCATATCAACGGGTTATGCCGGTAAAAAAACGCTTGTGAAAATGCATACTGCCAAGTAAAAGGCATTCTGTCAATTTGACTTTTGTGAAAGGGTGCTACTATTGGTATCCTCTTGGTCCGCTAAAAAGTACAAAAAAGTACTAAAAATGTACAAAACATGTTTTTTTGTCCTCCCGCTTACAGTGCAACACAGTTTTTTATCTGTTTATGCTCCGTATTTTTTGACAGTTTACTATTTTTGACTTTTTAACTTTATATTTTTCGTTCCGTATTTTCCGTGTCACAGTTTTATAACATATATAAAATTATAAAAATTAAAAAAAATCAAAAAAATCAAAAAAATCAAAAAACATATATGGCTTTTTAGGGTATTTATAACCTAACCCTTTATAGGGATCAAAATATAATTTCTCACAAACACAAGGCCCTAAATAAAAAATTAAATATGTTACTTTTGGGTCATCTTCACAAAAACAACGCTGCTTAAAACTTCCATTAAAACAAAGAGTTGATGCTTACTTTTCTACTGCTTCTTTGGTTGATTTTTCTTCTTTCTTAGATACAAGGTGGTTTCCGATCATATTCTAAGGTAGGTGCTTATTTTTTTATTACATAACTTCTAAATGGTCCTGATTTCTAAGGTGGTTCCCTGGAACCACCTTCCTATAACCTAGGTCCGCCTCTGATTTTCTCCATTAAAAGTGTCACATCTTCTTCTCTAACCAGGAGCGGCTCAACCTTAACGGGGGCCTAAAGAAAAACTTCAAAACGAGGCCTTTTATCTAAATTTTGTGCCGAAAAATTATTTGTATAAAAATTACTTTTCTAGCTTCTTGTTTAATTAACTTTAGTTTTGATAAACTTCTTTTCGCCTAAGCAAGTGTCACCGGAACTGTTAACACTATTGTATACTCAATATAAGCATTAGAGGAATAATTTAAATTTCAAAGATAATTAATTATATCAAATCATTTATTTTACATATATACTTTTACTTAAAACTCTGAGTTTTGAAAAAAAATCTATGCTGTTAATATCCGAATGCTTGTTATGGCTTAAAGAACTTTCAAGATGAAGAAAACTATCTTTTAGCTTGTTATCAATAAGTGACTTTAAGTTTTCAATGCTGAGTAGAAAACTAAACATACCATCACACACTCTAAATTGATAAATCTACTTTCAAATGATGAAATAGCTTAATCTACATCGTATAAGAAGTAATCAGTTCAAAAATATCTTTGGAGGTTTTATAGCATAATTGTCAATATTATCAACACATTTCTTATTATTACAGATGATTTATTTTTCTCTTCAAAATTTGGTTCTTGGTTCATTTATTTAGCAATTTATTTGGCGAAAATTGAGGCATCTTTAAATCCACTATCTTTATATATTTTTTTTGAAGAAAGCAAGACTATCGAATGAAAACTTTGAAATCTTAGACAACAACTTTCGATTGAAGAATGATATAAGAGGAGATGACAGAAAGCCAACGAGTGAAAGTATTGTTGTTGAGAACAAAACATTGAAATAACGACGTAAGTGGTTAAATGATTATTGATAACAATCTTCTACCCCCATTTTAAATGGTCTTATTAAATCAACCTTTGCTTCTCTTTTATGAAAAAATAGGTTATTCATATACTTAATATATTGACCTTAAACTTTTAAAACTAGCATGCTTAAAAATTATAAACAAAAGAGGCTCAAAATTTTTAATTACATAACATTTATCGGCTAATTGAGGCCTTACATAACCAAACTTTCAAGATGATGGTCAAAAAACATATGGCGAACTTTATACATATGCAAGTTCTATGAAAATCGGGGCCTTAAAAGATTGGGGGCCTAAAGCCTTAGCTTTACTTGCCTTACCCTTGAGCCACCATTGTCTCTAACTTGTCAATATGACAAAACTTTTTGGTGACTTAGAAGATGACGGACGACGAAGGTTTTCGCAGTCCTCCAATATTCTCCATAAGGACAAAACGTTACATCCCTGAAATTGTATGAAAATTTTCCTATATTGCTTGATTCAAGTCTATCTAAGAACATAAGTTCGTGGGTCTTTAAAATTTCGCGCGCTGCCTCAACAGAAGATGCTACAAGTACGGGTACGCTGCCTAGGTGCAAAAGCATAAGTGGGCCATGTCTTTGGGCCAATTTTCCAAAGGAACGTTGATCACTTGAGGCTAACTGGTGAAGGTTTCCGATAATCGGAAGCTTCTATGTAGATGGTCGTGGGTTCTTTTATGCTTTAGAATGCCATGAAACACGCGTATAATGAATTGTTGTTAGAGCTAAAAGAATGAAGAATGGTAAAAAAGCAGAAAGTATGATTTTGAAAAGGAGAAACATTGTTTTCTTTGGTAAATGCAATTAAAGTATATCACAATGAAAGAAAAAGATTATGGGTCTGTGTGGTAAGAGCTGTTTTGAAGCTTTTTAGAGCTGTAAGCTTTTAATTTATGTAAAAAAGCTCTTTTAATTTAAACATCTTTGTTTGGTAACACATGCACAAAGCTTTTAATTCAAATATTTAGCTCCAAATCAAACAACTACTCAATGAAGCGTTTTATAAATGCTAAAGCTATTTAAAGTTAAAATTAGTTTACTATCCTCCATTTATATAACATGTCAACTTTTTCCTCACATTGAGTTGAATCATGATTTCCTTTTTGTATTTCATCCATTCCTAAGACATCATATTGCATATTATTTAGTTTGTTTGATTAAATATCCATGTTGGTTAACTAAACTGGATGATCAGTGTGTTACAAAAATAAACAAATGTTGTTGGCATGGTGACAATATTGTTAATAAGTGATAATATCAGCCATATATATTATCACTCTATAAACTTCATGATGTCCGTAGCCATGAAAACTAAAACCGTCTTTTAATAATCATCTAATAAGATTAAACAAATCTAGAATGATATTGCTACATCAATATAGAACGCACGTCAACGACTATTACTAGCATGTTCTCTTAAAGCACTATGATTATTACTAGTATTAATATAACGAGCTTATTAATTTTATTTTATTTACTTTTGTTTACAATTATAAATATGTCCTTTTTATGTCATTTTACATCTTATAATTGTTAGAAATTTACAAATCGTAATACGAAGTGTATAACACAGAAGTTGAAAAGATTACAATAACGTGATTGAGGCCTGCAATTAGCAGTGTCCTAAAACAGAATTTCGCCCAAATTGGTGCGAGTGTTTTTAGGATACAACAATCAATTCAAGATAAACTTAAATATATCGAATCTAATATTGCTTTATGATGGATTTGAAGAGTATTTCTGTGTTTTTGATGAAGAAAATGTTGGAATGACGTCCTAAATTATAGGGGACTCATGCCTCTTCAAACGGTTGCATTGGTTCATAAAAAGGTGCAATTAGCGACATTTTAGCGACGACCCAGTGACAGAAAAGTCGCGATGGTTCACTCAAAGACACCTTTTCAACAGATATAACAGCTACCATAGCGATTAGACACGCCTGTACAATATAATGGTTCATTAGTAACGGTTTTGTGATAGAAAAGTGTCGCTAATGTCCATTAATATTTTATATGTTCCAACAATACCCTACATTTTCTATTCAAACACCAACAATACCCCACATTTGAATAGAAAATAAGATAATTTAACATTACTTATTATTCTATTTCCATCAAATGTAATATGATATGCATTAGATAAGGTGTCTTTTGGACTTGAACATTTCCTAGTGAGTACTTATCGGATCTACTTTGTGGGTAGTGAACATTAGTCTTGAACTAACCATGTTGTATAGTAAATCGAGACAATGAGTATCGCACATATCATATCTATGCAATAACAGATTCTTACTGTTGTGTTCATTTCGGTCGTGAACATATCCTTATTCGTGAGAATTTTAGAGAACTTAGCCATCTGGTTCCCAAAGATGCGACCACACATTAATCTCGTATAGGTAATGCCAATCAAGAATATTATGTAGTATTCCACTTTAGAAGCCATTAGCATTATTAAGAATTAAAAATTCAGCCTTTAATCATCAACAAAAAAACACACAAAAATTTATCTTAGGAATGGGCATACCTGTGTGTTAGTACTTTTTGAGTTTTACTCAACTAGTTTTCCTATTGAACCTAGACCATGGGATCTTCAATTTTGCTAGGTTAGGTTTCCGCCGAGTAATCACTTATTGTGTTGGCTTTAAGCCCATACCCATCGATGTAAATATGACTTGTTCTTTACAAAGGCCTTTTTTCAAAGGATCAGCAATATTTTCCTTTGACTTTACGTAGTCGATGGAAATGATTCCATTTCTCAACAAGTCCTCTATCGTATTGTGGCGATGTCTTATATGTCTTGACTTGCCGTTATAGATGTGATTCTTTGCTCTAGTAAGAGCAGCCATACTATCACAATGTATACACATAGCAGTCACAGGTTTTGGCCACAAAGGAATACCCTCTAGAAAGCTTCTAAGCCATTCAGCTTCTTCAGCAGCTTTGTCTATAGCTAAAAATTCTGCTTCCATAGTTGATCTGGTATACACAGCTTGTTTAGATGATTTCCATGATACAGCAGCCCCTCCAAGTGTAAATACATAGCCACTTATGAACTTGCCTTCGTTATGGCTGGAAATCCAATTGGCATCACAATATCCTTCTAACACTAGAGGATATTTAGTGTAATGTAACCCATAAGCCATTGTATGCTTAAGATATTGAAGCACTCTAACTAGTGCATCCCAATGATCTCTACCAGGGTTGTGTGAGTATCGACTGAGTCGACTTACACTATATGCCAAATCTGGCCGTGTACAATTCATTATATACATCAAGCTTCCTAGAACTTGTGTATAATGTAACTGCGATACACTTTGTCCTTTGTTCTTCTTTAGTTGAACCTTAGGATCAAAGGGAGTTACAACTGGTCTATCATCATAGTGCCTAAATTTTTTATGGGTCTTCTCAATGTAATGAGATTGGGTAAGGATGTATCCATCAGAATTCTTTTGAATTCTAATACTAAGAATGACATCAGCTTCTCCCATGTCTTTCATATCAAATGAAGAATGACGAATTTTCTTGGTTTGGTTAATGACATCCATATTTGTTCCCATAATCAACATATCATCTAGGTATAAACAAATAATGACAAATGAATTTTTATATTGTTTAACATAAACACAGTTATCACATTCGTTTATTTGAAAGTTGTTTGATAAGAGAGTGTTATCAAACTTTTTATGCCATTGCTTTGGAGCTTGTTTAAGGCCGTAAAGAGATTTAACCAATTTATAAACCTTATTCTCTTGACCTTTGACAACAAACCCCTCGGGTTATTGCATATAGATTTTATCTAATTCACCATTTTAGAACGCAGTCTTTACATCCATTTGATGTATAATCAGGTTATGGATTGCTGCTATAGCAATTAGTGTTCTTATAGAGGTTATCCTTGTAACTAGTGAATAAGTATCAAAGAAATCTTAACCTTCTTTTTGACGATATCCTTTGGCTACTAAACGCGCCTTATACTTCTCTATGGTACCATCAGGTCTTAGTTTCTTTTTGAAGATCCACGTATGGCCTATTAGTTTATGTCTAGAAGGCAGATCAACTAATTTCCATGTGTTGTTATGCACAATTGAGTATATTTTACTTTGAATAGCTTCTTTCCAATAAGGTGCTTTTGATGATTCCATAGCAGCCTTATATGTTTGTGGTTCTTCATTAACAATATATGTCATATAATCAGGTCCAAAGTCTTCAGTAACTTTTGCACGCTTACTTCTTCTTGGTTCAACATTTTCTTGTGGAACCTTAGAATTATTGTCTGTTTGATCTTGAGACAACTGATTATCTATTACTCTTTTCCTTGCATTTGAGATTTGTTTCTCTTTATCCTTATAAGGAAAGATATTCTCAAAGAATTATACTTCAGCAGATTCTATAATTGTATTGTTGCTTATGTCCTTTATATTGGATTTGTAAACCAAGAACCTATAAGTAGCACTATTCTTTGCTAGACCTTGTCCAAGTTTGGTTCTCTTTGGTAAAGGTATTTGAACCTTTGCCAAACAACCCCACACTTTCATCCTTTTATAAGAGGGTTGCTTTTCTTTCCATAATTGATATGGAGATTTGTCACTCTTCTTATGAGGAATTTTATTTAATATTGTGTTTGCAGCAAGACATGCTTCACCTCAAAGACTATGAGGAGCCCCTGAAGTGATTAACATTAAATTGATCATGTTCTTAATGTTCTATTCTTACGTTCAGCCACTCCATTTTGTTGTGGAGTGTATGGGGCTGTTGTTTGGTGTACAATACCAAAAGTAGAACAAAATTCAGAGAAGTCATTAGATTCATATTCTCCTCCTCTACCAGACTTTAAAATTTTGATCTTTTTGTTTAGTTGATTTTCAACTTTTGCTTTATATGTCTTAAACATATTCAAAGCTTCATCTTTGGTATTTATTAAGTACACATAACAAAATTTACTGCAATCATCAATGAAAGTAATATAATAATTCTTTCCTCCTCTTGATGGAGTTGCTTTGAAATCACATAAATCAGTATGTATTAAACCAAGTATTTCATTTGATTTTTCTACAGATTTATGTGAATGACTTATGAATTTAGATTCCACACAAATTTCACACTTGGATATTTTATCCTTAGAACATTTAGGCAACATGCCTAAATTTATCATTCTTTGCAAGGAACAAAAATTAACATGGCCTAATCTAGAATGTCATAAGAAAGAAGGATCAATCATGTACACAGAAGCGGTGCCAGTGCCCGCGTTATTATTAATAACATTGTCATCAGTTACAACCAATGTTTTGAAAGGCTCAAGGCACATTAAGGCTCAAAGGGGGTCAATAAGCCTTGAGGTGAGGCGCAGACTAAAGCGCGAGATTCATAACTATGAGTCGCACTAAATACATTAAGTTTTTTATGACATATGTCACAATTTTATGCAGATTGAATAAAACAAAATAACATTTCAGATACTTAATAGTTAATACATCTAACAAATCTCACATATAACCCTAAAATATCAAGCAAGCAAGTGAAGCAACGTATAAATATTCAAGCATAATGCCACATTGTCATGATAATATTTCATAAAGAAACTACTTGATGAAACAAAGTAAAAAATGTTTCAATCTAAGTCGTCAAACTCCCCATCATCATCATTATCTTCAAATGTGTATCCCTCATTGTGATCAAATTCATACTCCTCGACATCTTCTCATTCGATGTCACTACTATTTAAAATGACAACATCATCATCTTCATCCACAAGGTTTGGTCTAGAACTGAACCCTCCCCCTTCCTCTTCCCTTTGAGCTTAAACTAGCATACACATCATTAGATCTAACATTATAAGTCGAATCATTTGCGTGGATTTTATCATTCCTTGTTGGTTCATCCTGATAACATTATAATTCGACTCGTCATCATTGGATCTAACTATTTGGTTTGTGACTTGCTACAAGCATCTTTAAAAAGTAGACAATATACATATGACGTGAAGTGATTCACATGTGTCAAATTAAAAAAATAAGTTGAAGGAAAATAATCTATACTTAATTGAAGAAATGGAGGAACATGAAAAAAAATAAAGGCACTTGTTTCATTGTATTGTATGTTTTAATTAATTTTCTCTATTAGGGTTATTATTTAGTAGATTATATATAAAGGCCCATGTGATTGTGTATTTGTGTATTAATATTTAGATATAAAAGGCCCAAAACCCGTTACATACGCTAGGTGCGATTAGTCCTAAGGCGCAAAATCCTAAGGCACTATGAATTTTATAGGATTTATGCATGTTGTGAGCCTCGATCTAAAAAAATCCCAAACGCTAGAGCCTCAAGCGATTTAGAGACTAGGCGCGCCTTAGGTGTGATTTTTAAAACATTGGTTACAACACTTAATTTGAAGAGTCTCTCATCGAGGTAACCCTTTCCAACATACACACCACCTTTGGTGATTACAAATTTGCCTGATTCAAATACAAGTTTAAATCCCTTATTACTAAGAATAGGGCCATAAATTATATTCTTGGTGATGTTTGGCACATGAAATACGTTTGAGAGTACCAGATCCTTTCCAGAAGTCAGCTTTAGTATGACTTTTCCTTTTCTTTTAATCTTTGAACAGGTTTCGTTCCCCATGAACATTGGTTCTGATTCATTTCCCTTTTGGTAAGATACAAACATCCTTCTTGAATTGCAGATGTGCTTTGTGGCACCTGTATCAAGCCACCAATCAACAATGTTAGTGGTTAAGAAGGATTCAATTACACCAGCAAATTCTTTTGGAGACTCCACATGGTTTTCTTGGTTGGAATTTCCTCCAGAATTTCCACCTCCATATTCTTTCTTGTGGCGACAATCCTTAGCTTTATGCCTAGGTTTTCCACAGACCCAACAGTGATAAACGTTCTTAAAGTTATTGTTCTTTTGTTGGGCGTAATCTTTCTTTCCATCCTTATTATGTTTTTGTCCAGAACCACCATTTTTGCCTTTGTTTTTGTGGTTCGACTTGGATTTGGAAGAGCTTTCTCCAACCATGTTTGCATTTGGTTCTATTGAATTTGTGTTAGCCTTTTCATTCATCCTGTTATCTTCCTCAACATAAATTTTGAGACCAAGTTGCTCAAAACTCATATCATCAGTTAAGTGTTTAAGATATAACTTAAAGTTTTTCCAGGATTGAGGCAATTTTTCAATAATAGAACCAACAAGAAAGTTAGAGTTTATACCCATACCTTCTACTTCCATTTCATGAAGAATGATTTGGAGTTCTTCCACTTGCTTCACAATAGGCTTTGCATCATTCATCTTGAAATTTAGAAATTTTCCAACAACAAATTTCTTAGAACATGCAACTTGAGTCCTGTATTTCTTTTCTAATGATTTCCAGATCTCCCTTGCAGTTGCAAAGGTTGAATAAATATCATACAGGGAATCATCCAAAGCATTCAAAATATAATTTCTACAATTATATTCATTATGATTCCATTATGAGGCGACCTTTTCATAGTCTGCCATTTATGCCTTGGTAGGAACATTCTGTCCATCCACCATATACGGATCTACTGGTTCTTAATCCGTAAGAACATATGACATGCAATGATGTCAAGTAAAATAACATCTTTTGTTGCCAACGATAAAAATCAGACCCTTTGAACTTTTCAGGTTTTTTAACATGAGATTTCAATATGGTTTGATCTATCTTGAAAATTCTGTTTTAGACTGTTAGGAATTTACAAATCGTAATACGAAGTGTATAACACAGAAATCGAAAAGATTACAATAACGTGATTGAGGCCTGCAATTAGCAGTGTCCTAAACAGATTTTTTCTCGAATTGATGCGACTATTTTGAGGATACAATAATCAATTCAAGATAAACTTAAATCTATCAAATATAATATTGCTTTATGATGGATTTGGAGAGTATTTTTGTGTTTTTGATGAAGAAAACGTTAGAATGACGTCCCAATTTATAGGGGAACTCGTGCCTCTTCAAACGGTCGCATTGGTTCATAAAAAGGTGTAATTAGCGACGCTTTAGCGACGACCCAGTGACAGAAAAAACCGTCGCTAACTGATATATCTTCAAATAGTCACGATGGTTCACTCAAACACACCTTTTCAATAGATATAACAGCTACCATAGCGATTAGACACGTCTGTACAACATAATTGTTCATTAGTAACGGTTTTAGGACAGAAAAAGTGTCGCTAATGTCCATTATATTTTATATGTTCCAACAATAATTACAATCAACAGCTAACTTACCAAACACTTTTGTTAAAAAAATGATACACTTTGTAGCTCATGTCAATAGCTTTGCAGTTTACAGCTTACAGTTTATAGCTTACAGCTAGTTTTACTAAACATACCCTATGTGTATGGTGTAAAGGTGGAACTAAGGGTGTGTAGATATAGATTTAGATTTTGAGCATCTGAATGGCATAATAACACAAATTGCTACCACTTAGACTTATTTTGTCTTTCATAGGAAAGCACTTTGGTCATCCAAAGATGGGTGATGCAGTGTTGATGTGATTGCGATGATGCCATAACATACGTAAGTATTGCCACTTCTTTTGAATAGATTTGAGTGTCAAAATTAGATGATTTTCGCATTTAAAGATCGTTTAAGGGGCTGATGACATCAAATAACGTCTAATTTATAGCATCATTTATCCCATGTAATTAACCCATTTTGTATAATTATTGCAAAGAATCATTACTTAATCGTTTGTATTTGAGAATTGCAGTAATTACGGAGTACTTGGTGAATATTAGCAAAAGGCACGCATTTTGGAGCTTAAACAAAGATATTTTAAAGATTACTGTTCTGACAACCAATACGTCGTATCCATCAAAGAAGATATGGCGTATCGGTGCCTGCACTCACCAAAGACCACAAAGGAAACATGATCAATACGCCATATCCAGAAGACCAATACGCCGTATTGGAGATATAAAAGGTAAATATTCTGGAAGATATCAAACGTGGTCTCTACTTCAAGAAACCCTAAGACGCCATATCTAATACCTTGGATACACTGTATCGACACCGACTCCAGACCCTATAAATACAAAACTCAAAACCGAGTTTTAGGTGTGCTAAATCATATTCTCGATACCTAAACTATAAAAGTCAATTTTCAGAGGAGAAAAAGAGTAGAAGAGGTCTTGCAACGCATTTCAATCCATAGGAGACAACGTGTAATTTCTTATATTTTTGTAATCGTTCAGTTTTTAGTATCATTCATTAACTCGGTTAGTTTACCTTGGCTAAGTCATTACTCTTGTATTAATTATGATGTTTGAAGGCTAATACCTTCGGGTATTAGCCATTATTATAAAGATCTGAATGTTTGGTTTTGTTTATATCTCGATTTCTTAATTTATCGTTGTATGCTTGTTTATGTTTATCAATTTATACTTGTTTACATGCTTTTGTATGCGACCTATCATTCAACTGGATCTAGTGATACGGACCAAGTAATCTAGATGTCATGATAGCTCTCCATATAGTGATTTATACATCTAGAATCATAGGATCACAAATATTATCCTTCTAAATTCGTGCTAAGGATACGCTTCTGGCTTAACTAGTTAACGGATATTGCCTTTGGTTTAGTGAACAAGTTGACTAGCAGGTGAACCTTGATAATTCAATAAATAACGTTCTGATTCCATTGGATAGTTAGACAAGTGGACTACTAGAGTATAAATTACCATTAAGCAGTAAGTGGGTAAAGTCTCTATGAGCCAGGGTTTAACAAGACCACCATTGCTTTAATCCCTAAGATAGATTATAATCAGAAAATAAGGATGCTTTATGCTGATACTTTAATTGTGACATAATTAATGTGTCTAGGTCTTAGGATGAAGTCCCGCCTAAGTCTAAGAATGATATGCCACTTCGAGATAAGTAATCATTGCACTGAATAAACAAACCAACTTCTAATTAGATTAATGATGGCTAATACAGTTTTCTATCATAAGGCTTGACCTCTCTTTTATCTTCTATTGATTTGCTTGCGTGGGTTAAAGTGTCTTGAATTGATTGTAGTCACCACCAAACCCGTGCCAATCTCTCAGGCTGAAACCTCCCGTTTACCTGTTAGAATTAGGAGTAGAATTAACATAAGATTAGCATAGATTTGACTTAGATTAGAATTAACTTAGATTAGATAACCAAAATATTAATAAATTAAGAGATTTAACCTCGCTTAAAGTGTTCGACACCCTACTTACCACGAATCTACCACCGACCACGTACACTGCCCGTTAAAGTGTTGTTTTTGGTTAAGTCGGCAAAATATAAATTTAAAACTTGAATCATAAAAATATACACCACACAACGACACATCAAGTTTTTGGCGCCGCTGTCGGGAAGTGAAATTTAATCTTGATTTTTATTTGATATTTTGGTTAATAGATTAGATCTAACCATTAGGATTAATGTAGTTTAGAATAGTTTATATTCCTGCTTGTTTGCTTACTCTATTTGTGTGATACGGCGTATTCAGTTCACTAAATACGACGTATGATTATTTAATAGTTTTTCTAGTAAGATTATTACAGGATGGACGATCCGAACATTACTATGGAGGAATACATCAGGCTCGAGGAAGAAAAAGCTCAAAAACATGGGAAAGTTTTTAATTGGGAAACTGCTAAGTATGGTAAAATCTGGTATGATGAAGACATTCATGACCTCATATCCGTTGAAACCGAATTCCCATCTATAGCCTTTAATGAAGAGGTATCATCTGAAAAAACACTTTCTAGTGAACCCAGGGTAAGTTCTCTTAACGATGAAATTGACTTTAGAATTTCGTTTGACGATTTCGACGATGAAGATTACATGGTAATTTTTGACAAAAACTCGTTTTCTTAAAAAATAATTTCTGTCAATAATATGAAAACGGATTCAGAAAATGATAATGAAAAAGTCATGCCTTCACTTCCATCACCTGAGCCTGCAGTCAGTTGTTTTGATGATTTAGACTTCTTTAAAGATTTTGAGAATGAATTTTCAGCCATTGTTTACAATGATACTCAAACATCTAAATCAGATTTATTAACTGAACCCACTTTTAGCCCTCAACATATCGACGAATTTGATTTGAAAGATGAAACATCATTGTCCAAATATGATAAAGAGGAACAAAACGTTTTGTACTTTAATGATCTATTCCCTTTTAACATTATTCAACCCGATGATTTAAAGTCGGAAAAAGACAATGATGATAATGAAGTCGATATAATACAATCTTCGGGGGGTAATGAAATTACACAAGGGTCAAATATGCTTTTTGAAACAAGTCACGATAAAATTAATAAAACTTTTAGAACGGGAAGTTTTGTCATGAACTTAAAAGTAAATATCGTGATTTGGAATTATTACGATAACAGAATGCTATTATATCTTATTATGAATTTATATGTGCCGTTTGTCATTCCGTTCGACCTTAAACGGTATTATAAGGATGGTGTTTATACAAGAATGTTGCGGAGGCCAAGGTATATTTTATTTGCTTTATTCAAATTAGGAAAATTGGTCTCCAAGAACGAATATGGCATATTAGGTTAAACCTTATACGGCGTATCCACTGTTTTTAATAAGAAGATGACTAAGTCAACAAAACTCACCAATACGGTGTATTTATCAAGAATCAATACGGCGTATCGAGTTTGTCTATAAAAACCCAACTGATACGTCGGATTGAGTTTTACCACAACTTTTCACTCTCACACAAAATGTTTTCACCACACGAAAAACTCTTGGAGATTTATTGTTCTTGATTCATAATCATACTTGATAAGTGCTTAATTGTACATAATAAATTACCCGGGATTTTGCCAAATAAAAGCCAAATAATGCCAAAAGGATAGAAATTTGTGTGCTTTTGTATCTATTGTGCAGGATTGGATATGTAAAGACAAAAGTGAGCAAAAACAGTCAAAAACCGACAAGAAACGGAAAAGACAAGACAAGATGGGAAGCCAAATCAATTTCAAAAGCCGTATCAGCCCGATACAAGTTAATGAAGACCAAAATGAAAGTCAAAGGACCAATGTTGACAAGTTTTCAAAGTTCAAAGGCTTATTTGGAAGTTTCTAAGTTCAAAGGACCAAAGTTGCAAAAGTTGAAAGTTAGTTATTAAAAGGAAAAAGGAAGATAGAAAACACAAGGGCTAGATCTGTCAATTTCCAAACTTCTTTTACACTACATCTTGAAGAAGTGAAACGCAGGGACTGTTTTTGCAATAACTTCAAAGTTTTAAAATGAAGCGCGGGTCAACCTTTCCCTAACAACTCCTCAACTGCTTTTCCCGCCAAAACCAACACAAACCCAACTTCACCAAAATCACTTCCCCGCTCCTCTACACTTCACCCAACCTCGTATTAAACCACCTCCACGTCATTGCGCTTACGTGGCAGCATTTGATTGGTCCTAACACCTCATCATTTGAATCCAACGGCTTAAAATTAATCTCAAGGGATCCGATGGCTAGAAATGATCAAGCTTTCATATTCTTATCATTCTTTTCTATAAATAGAGCTTGTATTCCAGTTTTAAGTAGTTAGTTAGTAGTTTTTTAGTTTTTTTT
>BQNB010009212.1:21532-76860 GCA_026074375.1 Tanacetum coccineum
GCATATTTCCCTTTTAAAAAAAGGAAATTAATTATTAAATAAATAACATAATCAAATTAATAAACTATTAAACTAAATAAAACTTACTTGAAAAAGGGAATAACCATGTGTCCCAAAAACCTTCTCTTTTTCTTACTCCAAGCAGCAACTCTAGGATATCGATTGTAACGATCAAAATACCTAATCGCAGTTACTCGGAAAGACTCCAATATCCAAGTCTAAAAAAAACACATTGTTTCAATTATTTTACATTATACATATAACTTAAATTGCCAATTAAAAATTATAAACTTATTTTTGACATAACTTGAATGCCCAAGTATATCCAAAGATTAAATACGTTTTCGCATCATCTTCATTTGTAGGCTGAGCAACATACAAGGGCAACCAACATTTGACATTTGCATTCCTAAGTTGGGAGTACAATGTTGGTCACACATATGAACCCCAAGGATATTTGTTCTAAGCTACTCTATCATTTGCTAATCTTGACATCCAGTCAGGGACAGCACGTCTACTCTCCACACCTAATATAACAAGCTGCAATATGCCTAGACAACAAATGACTGGTCAACAATCATATTTGCTATGTCGATGCCTGTAATAGGTTGCCCATCTAAATATGACGGAAATACCCGCCTCCTAAAAGGAATACGCTCTTTGGTGTCATACTCAGCCCAATTCTGGACCCCAAACCTTTTACTAGGCAGAATTCCTTTCTTCCAAATGGTATACTAAAATATTTATTTATATGGTAATATAAAAGAACATTTTCATCATCAATTTGCCGCCCTAACATAAAATGTATTAATATACAATTCTCTATAAAATCAGTTTGATCTAATACCCAACCAAAACAGGATTGTCTAAACAGTGCTTCCCGATCAGTGCCACTAATTATTGTTTTAATTGTTTTAAGCAACTTTAACTTACTTCTACATGTAACAAGAACACGGGGTACCTAAATAAACAAATAAATAAATAACCATATATTACTACACATATATACATCAGATAATAAAATAGTCAAATGATACAAAATAAAAATATTATACCTCGTAACCGCTCAAATCCATCTTATAATAAACAAGTAAGCCACGATATCACCAACAACAAAAACCATTTAAAAGAATACCGCACCAACACCAACTTTGCTCTACCCGCAAACGGTAACAATCAACAATGAAAAACCTCAAATAATGAAACCTTCAAAGAGAAACAATGAAACCTCAAACAATGAAAAACCTCAGCTTCTGTTTCTTTTGAACTAAATTAAGAGAAACACATACCATCATATATAATCATATAGTCCGTATTCAAATTCATAAGTGACAAAATATGGCAGTGATATATCATTCCATCATACTGTGCGTTACTATTCATCTGCAAAACCCTAAAAGACAAAAAAAAGTAAATCGCCAAACCCTTCACGCGATCTACATTTGCATGTTCTGACATTTTTGGATAGATCGCTCTACCCCATGCGCGATTTACAATTTTTTTTAATTTTCTCACCAACCACTAAAAACCCGACACGTGTCCAAATGTAGATCGCTTGCCACCATGCGCGATCTATAAGGTCATATAGAAAAAAAAATTGTCAGGGTCATTTCTGGATAACACGCATTCCAATAGGTCACTGCGAAAATTTTCGCTAAATGATATACTAATGGTACGAGAAGTCCTGAATGTACGAATACGGATCTTTGAAACCCTATTTGCATGTTTGAAGCTTAAGTAATTATGGCCTCCATCCGTTATAATTGCATTGCATGTAATGGATTTCTTAGGTCCTTCGGTTTATTTATTTGCTAGGTTTTTGTCGATGTTAGTATATAGCAAGTTATATATTAGTTGCAAGCTCGTTTGATAATTTTTTAAAGATTTGTTATTGTGTGTATCCTGAAGTTTTAATAACTTCCATAACGATAATATTATAATGTGGTACTGTTTATTTATTTTTTCCATTTCAATATACATGTTTTAGTTTGAATTGTACAACAAATATCAGAGCGTACTTGAGCTGTAAGTTAGAGACTTTTAACAAATTTGAGCAACCTCAAATTAGACAAAAAGAAATGATGCGTTAATCGGAGCACACGCGTAAACCCTGCAAACCGGCTTCTGCATGAGAATAGGTAATTAATTGTGCAAATATGGACATGACCATGCTTCGATGGTGATCAAATAGTTTTGAGGATGATGGTGGTGATGTCGAGTACAAGATAACATGCATATAATAAATAGAAGACAATACGTTAGACGGATCTCGGGGAAGCCCCGAGAACAGCCTTCGATGTGAGACTTAGTCATGGTGATTATGTTATGAAAGTATTAAGGTAGAGAATATGATATCTCATAGGTAAAGTTAGCTTACATACCTTTGTGATGGCTTCCCTATATATAGGTAATCTGAGTGAGGTGTAGGAGGCAGTTACACAGGTCATGCAAAGATCATGGGTGGCAGTTATGAAGATAATGCCTATTGACTAGGTCTTAAGAGATCATGGCTATTGATGAGCTCTTTCTTGACCATATCTTGTTTGACCAACTCGATCATACTCACGTTTGTAGGTAGAGAGGTTATGACCTTTAGGCTTCGAATATTGTCGGAGTCCAGGCTTCGAACCTTGGAGAAGGAGAGGGCCTCCGAATAGAAGGGGCCTTCGAGGATGAGGGGCCTTCAAGGTGAAGGGGCCTCCGAGGAGAAGGGGCCTTCGAGGAGAAGGGCCCTCCAAGGAGGAGACGGCTCCGAAGTCGACACAGGTTAAACTCTGTGAGTGTTTTGGGTGAAGGTTGGCGGATTCCCTTGCAGTAGCCATTGTGAATGACTTTACGCCAACATAATGTAGAACGAAGGCGTAGGCTTCATCCTTTAGGAGGATACGTCATTACCCTTTATAGAAATGGTAAGCTACGTACTAGAGTGACGGTAACGCTCGTAAGCGAAGCGGAGGGTACGTCATCAAACCCCCAGTCTAATGTTATGCATGCGAAGAGTGCATGGCTTTAGACTAATCATTGCTTTTTAAAAAAAGACTTACTAACAATTTATGCTACTTTTGTTTTGTCAAATCGAACATAAAAGTTGTTATACTTGTTTGTAATAGCCCAAATTTGTCTATCGAGGAGGATACCTCATTATAGCCCCTCAGTCTAATGTTACGACTTTGTAGGAGGCATGAGATTAGACTCAAGTAGTCTTGAAACCCCTTAATGTAGGTTGTAACTTGCACTTTTAATTCCAAGCGAGTTTTATTAGAACCTGTTTGTACCTCTGCGTTACTTTCTTCGAATGGCGTTGGGCTTCGTGTGGCAGATTCTCATACTGGTAACCATGGCGAAGATGATTTTACGCCACTGTAAACTTTCAAAGGTTTTCTAAGTTCTTTCGGGATGTAGATCCCGAGTTAGATCCAAGGTCTTTATATAAACTTGGCTTTGTTTTGTAATGATCATACCATAATGACATAATATGGGTAAACATGAGAATGTGTTAAGTAATATAAACCTCGAAGGTTGTATATTTTGTATGTGTATGAAGCCTATGGCTTCATTTAAGCATGATAGTAGTCCATACACAATTTACTTTCTGTCAGGCCATTCTTTGACCTTTAAGTATTTTAGAATCTAAGGCTCAAGTGTGGCATTATGTGTATATCATATAAAATTTATTTTATGCTCTGTAGGCTTCACGCTTCTTTGAAATTTTTACTTTTTGGGCTTTAGTCATGTTGTGACCTTTGTATAATTATCCTTCTAGTAGGTTACGGCCTCTATTCTTGTTATTTAAACCTTTCTCTTAGGCTATTTTTTGACCTTTAAATGTTTTACAACCTAAGGCTCAAGTGTGGCCTTATTGTTTGTAAATTAGTCACCAAGATTTTTCAAGCAATCCTTCGCTTGTAACATAGGGTTGCGATCTGCTTCGCTTTAGCCCAGAAGGTTTCGAACAAAGACCTTTGGGAAGTTAACGTGAAGTTTACCGGATGTTTGTATAAGTATAAGGCTCAAGTGTAGCCTTATGACATCCTTTCGAATGTTGAAACTTTTAAGTACTTGGTGATTCAAATCTTTGTTGTAAATAACGACACAAGAGATTTGAGGAAAATGTATTATATCATTCATGAGGTAGAAAGATTTACGTTAATGACCACTTGTTTTGCTACGCTTAATGATTTTCCCAATATAGAAAGGTTTTGGCTTAAATAAGCTATGCAATAGAGGCTAATCTCTGTAATATTGTTTGTAAAGGCAAGGCTTTGTAAGCATAGTGTCAAAGTCATAAATTCATGGATGTTAAGACATCCTTATCTTTGTATTTTATAGAGACTAAGCTCTTTGTAATTTATTTCGACCGAGACACTTAGGGATAATTTTAATAGTGGCTCGCTCTCATTTCTATGTCGATTGAGACTTTATGATCAGCATTTGGGATGCTCCAGATTTCTATCTATGAGACATATGCCATATGTGATGTCTTAGCCATAATCATATATATACGAAGCTCATATTTGTCAAAGGTGTAGGTCTATGATAGGGTGCTCGCGTAAGTGAGGCTTTACAAATTTGACAGCAGAGACAAGGCTATGTGGTTTTAGTGACAAGGCAATGCTCTGTAATTGTAGTGACATATACACCTACATTACCATTTTTTGGGGTCATGTTAGCAGAGGCTACACTTTGTAATTATGTCGAGGAGACATTTATAGATTATGTTAACAGCAGCTATGCTCTGTAATTGTTTCAACGGAGACTCTTATTTATTATATGAACAGAGTTTGATTTTTTAGTTTGAAGCTTGTAAAGCGTGGTAAAAGGGGATACTTTTGATAATTTTAGTCGAGATTACGCTCTGTTATTTATGTTGTTTAGAGACCAATTATGGATTAATTTTCACAGAGGGTATATATATGCATTGTAACTATGTGATAGAGGCCTTTTGTTAAGCAGATATGTGATTGCTATGGATTCATATCTACAGAGACTATGTCAATATATGTGCTGCTTCATAGTCATATCTTACAAATCGGAGTAAACAAGTGTTCAATAGGCGTGCTCGTTATAGTGAGACTTTATAATTTTGATAGCGGAGACATGACTACACTTTTATTTTACTTGGGATATTATGCCTAGCTTAGATATTAGTAGTATAGGTACACACTAACTAGTAAGCGAATGTGAGGCTTTGTTGTCTCGATCTAGTTTGCGTGAAATGCCTTGTCAAAAGAGGCTTTGGCAATAATAGACCTATCATCAGAGGTGACATAGTAAAGCTTAGTAGAAAATAACTAAAGGCTTACTTACAAACATCACATATTTTATATGCATATATTGCGTGTTATGCTAAAAACAACATTAAAGTGCTAGCAGAGGTTCTAGGAACTTATGGTATCCTCTATCAGTGTTGTACGATCTTTAATGATCATTGTTTCATAAGCAAGGATTCATTAAAAGATGTTTTATAGTGCAATTAATAAACATCAAAAAATATCATATGTAGAGAGCATGCTTTGTAATGAAACAAAGGCAATAAAGTTATTAATTTCATAGAAAACATATCAGTTTACAAAGGGTGTCCTTTGTCATTAATGTACGGTCCACGTTCACCTTGTGGTAAACATACCTTATGGTAAACATTCCTTTCCAAGGTTGTGACGAAGGTTGCAGGCTGATGTGAAGGCTGTAACAGAGGTTGTTGGCTGCTGTGAAGGCTGCCACAAAGGTTGTAGGCTACTATGAAGGCGACAACAGAGGTTGCTGGCTGCTGCAGAGGCTGCCACATAGGTTGCATGCTACTACAAAGGTTGCATGCTACTACAAAGGTTGCATACTGTTATGATGGCTGCAACAGAGGTTGTTAGCTACTGTAGAGGCTGCCACAAAGGTTGCGGGCTACTGTAAAGGTTGCAACAGAGGCAATTGTAGACTGTGCGGAGGTATTGCACATAGATTTTAGGCTGCTGCAAAGGCTATCACATAGGTTGCAGGCTGCTACAAAGGCTGTCACACAGGTTGCAGGCTGCTATAAAGGTTGCAAGCTATTGTGAAGGATGTAATAGAGATTGTTAACTGTTGCGAAGGCTGCCACATAGTTGCAGGCTGCTGCGAAGTCTAACACATAGTTTGTCGAGTGTTTGGACGGCTGCCACATAGGGTGTAGGCTCTACAAAGGTTGCAGGCTGACTGTAATGGCTTGTATCAGAGTTGTTGCTGTGCAGAGGATTTGCCATATAGGTTGCAGGCTGCTGAAAGGCTACCACATAGGTTGCAGGCTGTTGTGAACGCTGCCACATAGATTGCAGGCTGCTATAAAGGTTGCAGGCTGCTATGAAGGCTGCAATAGAGATTGTTGGGTGTTGCGGTGGCTGCCACATAGGTTGCAGGCTGCTGCAAAGGCTATAACATAGGTTGCAGGCTACTGATGTTAGAAATCGTGGTCTAAAATCCTAATATTATTTTAATATTAAACGAGGTACGCAACGGATACAAATCTCATATAGCATACATAATTAACATAAAACATAAACAAGTAAATATACCTTTAGCAACCAAGCTAGTGACGAATCAAAGACACTTCAAGTACACGTACGTGTGTAATAACATGCAAACCAAACACCACTACGGAGTTACTAAGTAAGTAACCTCTCGTGTATCCCATATCACGTCGAACAATACATCGAATGTAGTTTTACAACAACGATCAAGTGAACACCAATAATAACAAAACACAAAAAAAAACCTAAAGTGGGGTGTTTATTTTCGTTAACCAAGGAGGAAAAGATAAGAGAAGGATGAAGGTTATAAGCTCTAGGGTCCTCCTTATATAGTAGATGTATTTAGGGTTTTCCTAAAATACATAACTTGGAGGAAAAGATAGCTCAAAACCCAACCCATCACCCCCTCGGGCTTGGATCCCTTTGGTGTTGACTTTTTGACTTTTTCTTTATTTATGGATAATTACATTTAATTGCTCATTAATTAAAAAGCCTTATTTGTTAATTATTCATAACGAACTTATTAACGACCGTTAGTGTTTCATCGTTAATTCATATATTAATATAAATATACAAATATACAAATATATTATTATAAACATTAATAGAATGATATTATAGTGTTAAAAACGGTGTGAGCGTAGGCTCACGTATTTCCAGCTGTATAAATATCTATATGACATGAGCACAAAACAATAGCTCCCACTTATGAATGTCTCATTCATATAATATACTATACTAACACTAATGAATAGTCTTAGCAACATCTGTCAATGCTACTAGAAATAACTGAGTATGCTGCTTGGTAAACAACTCAGCCTTCTAATGGTTTTAGGTTAGTCTTCCTTTTGTTACGATACAATGTTAAATATGATATGGTCAAATAGTTAATTCTATAGTTAATGATTTTGTTTTCCGTCATTAGTATTGAATATGATCACTCAAAGTAAAAAGGAATCATCTTAATAACCTTTGGGGGAAAGCATGCAAATACTGACCAACCCATCGAAAGAGACTAGTAAGTATCTTTACTCCCAAACATAAGGAGGAAACATTCCTATTTTGACTATAAGTGTCCGTCATGCACTTCAAAACATTTCTGAAAATATCCCTTATAACTACCTTGTGATACTATAGTGGTAGACTATAATCAAGAAATGCTATCCATACATGCAAAACCCACTTGCATCTTAAGTCTAAGGATAAACATAACTTTCACCATATGTGTAATGCACCTAATGACGCCGATTCATAAAGTGATCTACACAGGTGGGGTATCCATTATTCAACAACATTGAATAACATATGAAGTTGGAAAAATCATCTTTATGTATTCTTTAGAATACAACCAAACACTCACATTTATCTTATTTTAACAATACTCCTATATTGTTAACTGGTAATGGACATAGCTTCATAATGATAAAAGTTATTCATGGATATAAACATGCAAATATATGACATATTTAATATTATAAATGAAACAAGATTTCCACGTATATTAATTCATTCAAAAGTAATAACAATCGTTTAACATCCCATTATCCAAATACTAACTAACAAATCATAGATTTACATAAGACCACTAGCAGGAACAATTCCAATTGCCATAGCATGTTCAAAATGCTTATTGAATGACATTTGTTTTGTAAACGGATCAGCTACATTGTCATATGTGTGAACTATTTAATTGGACAATCTCACGTTCTTACTTTCTTCACGAATGAAGTCATATTACTTTGAAATACTCCTTGCTCCTTCAGGATTCCGGGATCATTGGCAGGCGCTATTGACAGGCTCATTATCACATAGCATTCCATAGGTCCTTATATTCGATGGCAAGACATTTCCAAGTTCCCATCAATAAAATTTTTCATTTAGACAGCTTCATTGATGTCATTCAGCAGCAGCAATGTACAGCCTCTGTAGAAGACATAGCAGTAGTGCTTTGCTTAGCACTCTTTCAGTCCACGACTCCACCATTAAGTACGAACACATATCCTATCTAGGATTTGGTATCGTCCTTATGTGTTTGAAAACTAGCGTCAGCATAACACGATACTTTCAGCTCAGCTTTAGGTTTTGCCCTATACACAAGAACCATATCTTTAGTATTCCATAGATACTTAAGAATATTTTTAACAGCAGTCTAGTGAATCTCACTAGGATTTTGCTGAAAACGACTACATAAATTTTACTCAAAAGGAACATCAGGTCTAGTGCACCTAACCGCATACATGATTGAACCTATAGCTGAAGCATAAGGAACCCTTCGCATACGTTGCACTTCACTAGGTGTTTTAGCACATTGGGACATTCTATAGTCTGGCGTTTCTATCGTTGAAGTATACATGTTGATCCCAACTTAAGATCTATTCTTTAGCTTATAAAGATTATGTTACTTTGAATAAATAAAAAACAGCTATGGTTGAAACTTTATGAATACTAAAGAGTATGCGAAATCTACTCTTTAATACTTAGAAGAATATGAATGTAACAGTGAACTGAAAGAACAATGTATAACTGAAAAGCTCCAATATTATTATGAATAATACGAGTACTTTGTGTAGTACTAGGGTTTACAACCTTAAAGTTATGTATCAAAACGTCTATGACTATTATGTGTGTAAAACCATAACCTATGATCTCCTTTTATACACTAAGGAGACCTTTACAAGACAACTACAAATCTTCTATATTGTTAAACTTATACGTATCTTTCTAACTAAATAGAATATTCTATGAATAAGTCAATACATATCACTTCATATGTCTTTAATCCTTCCCCAAATTAATCCACTCTATTTAGTATGTCTTAAATGCTGCAGTCTTAAGTAAGTCCTTCAGCAGTGTTAAGTTAGTATTGGCAGTACTAACTTTCTTCTAGCAGTACTAACTAGTTAGTACTGGCAGTTGTATCTTAAGCAGTACAAAGTCTTTGGCTTGGCAATACTAAGGATAATGAGTTTAATTCTTAACAATCCTCCCCTAAACTTGTGATTTACCTCTAAATCATCAAGTTTCTTGAATTAAAACCTTGTTTTTTGAGAGGATTCTTCCAAATACTTCATCTTCTGGGCCTTTCAACATGCATGAAGATCTTCCTAAGAAGCTCTCTTGACATCTCACTATCTTGTTCCACCAAGAGCGTTGCAACCAGCATCAATGTGAGAGTTCCTCTTGACAATGGATACTCCTTCTCTACCAGCATGTAAATGTCAATTCCATCCTCTGTAGACACATGATGATTCCAACATACATATAGCTTCCAAGTTAAATTATCATGAATATGCTTTTGAAGCTTCCACAATTCATCATCTATATCTGGTTTAAACAATCTCTTCAACTCAACCCATATTTCTCTTTCTTTGTCTTCTGTTGGTTCAGTTGATGTGAACTTCTCTTTTACTAGACTCCACAACTTCACTAAGTCTTCTCTGTCAAATGCTTTTAGCATATCATCAAAGAATTGATATACCTCAGTATGATTACCAACTCTGATAATCTTCCAGTAGTTCCTAGTCATTAGGTGTAATCTCACTATCCATTTTTAGGATACTTTGGTTTTGTTAAAGCTTCAACATTCATTCCTTGCTCTGGAACTATTATCATCATTTGTTGTATCCTTTCTTATGACTGTTCTTCTTTTTCTTTATCCTTTGGTTCTTCAACTGGTTCTAAGCTTTCTCCAGTCTTTTGTTTCTTTGAACTTTCTTGCACAAGTTCTTCTTCTGCATCTCTTTTAGAACTTCCAACTGCCAACTTAGGAATTACTCTTTCACTTTCACTCTCTATTAGAACAAATGTGTGTACTCTCCTCATTGTTATTTCAAACAGATTCTTGATTTCATCAAAAGAATAACTCTTCAACTGCTTCAGTGTATGACTTCCCATGTTCTTGATATATTGAGACATGTAAGTCCTCTGTTGAGCTTGTGTGAAGGGCTTATTCCTCCTTTCTTCAACTCTTTATGCAGTAAAGTATCTATTTCTCTCATTGATAAGCTCTGCAAGCAATCTTGCTTTTTTAGCTTCAGAGTACATCTATCTTTCCTCTGATTGTAATCTCTGTGCAAAATCTTCATTAGCTTAAACTCTAGCTTGAATATCATCCCATTCTCAATTACTTCGAAGAGATTGCTTCTTCTTTTATCTGGAATCCTTGCATCTTCTTCATTCAATCAATTTTTGACTGTAACTATCGAGCCTTCTTATAACCTAGTCTTTCTTGTTCTAAGCTGCAAAATTGTCTTGGTTGAATAGCTCTAGCTTCCTCTATTTTTAGGTTTTACCCTTGTCTTGGCTAAACTAGCAACGGCAGTACTAAATGATTGCTCCAGCAGGGAAACTGGACTAGCAGTACTAACTACATTTTCTGCTAGTATAAATTCTTTAGTAGTAGTAAACTCAAAATCAGGCTCCATATCATGCTCATGCCTCCCCTGAACTTCTGCATCATGTTATTCCAAATAGATATCAGGGTCTTCATCAATTTTAGCTATCTTCCTCTCCTGTTTGGAAGGGTCCTCTAAATCTTCTTCATCATCAGATATAACAATTCTAGCCTTCCTTATAGCTTGTCTAGTCTTGACAGTTTTCTCCAATTTCTTCACCTTTTTTATAAGCTTTGTAAAAGTAGTACCATAGACTTTCTTTGTCTGCTGCAAGTCTGTCTCCAAAGCTACAACTCTGTCTGACAATTTTGTAACCAAATCCATTAATTCATTATGTTGCATTCTGTCCTCATCACTTCTAAGTGTGTGAACTCTTGGGAGAGGTGAATCATGGGGCATGGTAGGGGTCTTATCAATTTTATTACTGCCTTGTCCTGCTTCTAAGCCAATGACAGTAGTGGTAGCCCCTCTAAGTCTGATATCCACACCTGTAGAAGCAGCCTCATCTGCTACATTAGTCTGAGTAGGAGATCTGGGCTGAGGAACCACAGATTCCTGTCTGGTTAATCTCCTAGAGGGTGATGAAATTGGTGGTTATGAGGTTGGTTAGAGCATAGTAGGTTGTGTGATGGGACTCAACTGGGTGTGTTGATCCTTCACCCTGAACAACTGGGCCCTAAACAAGCATTGTTGGAAACAATGGAATGTCCACCCCAGTATAACCCTTAGAAACCCTCCTCATATTGCTAAAAAGTTTTTGTGTAAGGGTAGGAGCAATATAAGTTCTGTTGTGAGGTAGAAGAAGTCTCTTGTGCTTGTTTAAAAGACTTGAATAAATCTTGGATACATCAAAAATTTGTGTTTACTTTCTAAGTTTTTCACCATTCCAACAAAAATCATCTTAGAGAAATTAAACTTCCTATTAGTGGCCAAGCAAATAATAGTAGTTGCTATATTGCTACTGAATTTGTCCCAAGCAGTTTTCTTAGAACTTAAACAATGAAGGATGGTATGGATCAAAAATCTCCATTGAGGGGAAAAGTGTCCTTTTTAAAAGGTTAATTTGTCAGATTAGATACACATACCCATAGAGCAAGTTGCTCAAAAAATTCAGTAGTAGGCAAATTACTAATACCATCAAAATCTTCTAACTTGAGATGGCTCCTAGTAGATGCCTCAGAAACAGTCTTAACGTTCCCATGTTGTGTATGTCACAGAACTCCAAATTCGCATTGTGATTAAGAACTAGATCGATTAGGTCAATGGGTTTGTTTTGTCTTGTAGAGAGTATGTGTGTTTGGCAAAGTCAATTGAGATTATATAGAAAGCACTTAAGGTTTTGATTGGACCGACTGAATAGAATTGGATGTTTATTGTGAATAAATCTTATGAGTTAAAGAAAGTTCATGAATTATCTAATTTAAGGAAACCTATAAGTGAAGTAGTTGACGGAAATATCTTAACGGCTATATTTAATTGAGAAAAATATGTTATTCCCAAACAGTACTATCGGTGGTCTAGAAGTACTAATTTTGGCCTAATAGTACTAAGTAAAGCCCATGAGTACTAAGTAATGTCCATCAGTACTAAGTAATGCCCAGCAGTACTAAGTAATACTCTAGCAGTATTAACTTTTGAGTTACCAGATTTAACCTCAATTTTGTTCCAAAAAGCATTTTCATCATCAATTCTGATTCTTACAACCTCTCTTTCTATTTTTATTCTCACTTTATCTCTCAATTCTTTTTCTCACTGAATCAATCTGTCTGTTTTTATTTCACACATCTCTCTTTCTGATTTTGAATCCAGAGTACTTGTTCCATTAGCAACTAGCAGCAGCTACTTACTCTGCTTCAGTAGTAGAGTTGGGCAACTTATAGTTGTTTCTTGCATTGCTATGAAATCAAAAATGGCTTCCAAGAATATTGAAACCTCTACTTGTGGATTCTGTCTAACTCGGCACGGCATAGTCACTGTCAGTATGAAGCTTCCAAATTCAAATGGTGAATCCCTTAGGATACCAAGGCCCAATTTAGGTTGACCTTTCAAAGTATCTTAAGATTCTTTTACAGCATGAGAGGTGTAACCTGTAGTGTGACTTAGATTCTTGCACAAGCACATACATGCAAAAATTATATCAGGGCTTGAAGCTGTTAGACATCATTGATCCTATTCATTGATCTATTATTACGTGAACATCAACATTCTTAGCTTCTTTATCCTTGAGCAATAGCTTTGAAAGTCTCCATAGGTGTACTTGCTTTGTTTTAAGTTGTAAATCCAAACCTTCTTCAGATTTCATACACATTACTTGTCTTGACTAATGAAATTCCCATCATCTTTCTGAGTCGTTGCTTGTTCATAAGAAGAATGTGAGCTTCTCCCATAGAATCATCTAGACTTTTTATAATATCTTTTCAAACTCAGTAACATCTCATTCCTTGTAGACCCAAAAATGATATCATCTACATATACTTGAAATGTGGATAAATATTCAGCAAAAAATAGCAGTCACTTTTAAATAATGTGTGACAAACTTGACTATATGATTTAGACACATACATAATTACTTCATGTGACCATATATGGATTTTGTCACACTATTCAATTGTGTGACATATATTTGTCACATATGTATATATAGTGTGACTAATGCTTCAAACTTATTTGTATCTGTCACACGTCCCAAGTTATAAGTGACTAAATAATCAACAAAAAATTACCAGTTACCTCTAGTCACATAAATATCTGACTGTGTGGCCATTCAAAAAATAGCATGTGTGACAAAATCCAGTTTTGTACCAGTGTATTCCTTCTTCTTGAGTGTAACCCTGTGTAACCAGCCTTGCCTTATTACTAATCACAATACCTCTTTCATCTTTCTTGTTCATGTACACCCATTTAGTACCAATGGCTCTTTTGCCATGTGGTAAATCCACCAAGGTCCAAACCTGTTATAACTTGAACTGCAAAAGCTCTTCTTGCAAAGCTTCTATCCAACTTGGATCTTTTAATGCTTGGATTACCTTTTTGGGCTCTTCCTGTGATAGGAAACAAGCAAATAGACAAGTATGAAGGTCTTCATGAGTTTTCCCTTCATAAACAGTACTAATAAACCCTTGTTCAATTGTAGTCTTTATCATTCTTCTTGTCTGTACACCAGACTGTACATCACCAATCACATGATCAAGTAAATGATCTTTATGGATTATTGTATTTGGAATAGAAGGAACTAGATATGTGGTAGTAATGTTGCTCATATCCACTTCTGTTTCATCACCAAAGAAATTAACATGTGTGGCTTCAAGTAGAGCAGTAGTAACTATTAGACTAACAGTATTAATATTTAGACTACCAGTATTAATATTTGTACTTGCAGTATTAATACTTGGTCTAGTAGTATTAACATCTTGAGTACCATTTTTAGATCTCTCTTGATCATCAAATCCATTTTATTTATTTACACCTTCATCATCCTTCTTTCCAGCATGACTAGAAGGTTGTGGTTTATCATTACTAGCATTCTTTAAAGAAGAATCAAATAGTAAACCATCTTTCTAAAGTTGCATCAAAATGTAGTCTTGGCTAGATCTTGTCTCCTAGCTAGAATGACCTGCACCAATACTTTCTTCTATACCTACAAGATCATTAGAGTTTGTACCTGTAACGACTGTCACATAATTCATTGATTTTGTTAGAACATCAATATCAAACAACCACTTTGGTCCATCATCTGCAATAATAGGCTTATCCTCCAAGAACCTAATATGCATGTTTTCTTCTACTTTCCTTGTTCTAATGTTGTATACCTTAAAATCCTTACTATTCATTGAGTATCTAACAAAGAATCCTTCATCAGACTTTCCATCAAACTTTCCTAAATAATCTAAGGTATTAAGAATGGTAACATGACACCCAAATGGTCTCATGAAGCTTAAAGCAGGTGTTCTTCCTATAAACAGTTCATAAGGGGTCTTGTTATGAGGCTTAACTACTAATACCCTATTATGCACATAGCAAGCAGTATTAACTGCTACAGCATAAAATGTAGTAGGTAACTTAGAGTCAGCTAACATAGTTCTAGCAGCCTCAATTAGTGTCCTATTTCTCCTTTCAGCAACACCATTTTGCTGAGGAGTTCTAGCTATACTAAATTCCTTCTTAATGCCTTTCTCTTCACAAAACTCACTCATAACTCTATTTTTAAACTTTGTTCCATTGTCACATCTGATAATCTTTACTTTCTTATTAACTATATTTTCTATCTCATTTACAAATCTCTTAAAAATGCCACTAGTCTCATCCTTAGATGCTAAAAAGAAAACCCAAGTAAATCTGCTATAATCATCAGTGACAACAAGACAATATTTATTATTCATTAAGCTGCTCACAAAGGTTAGACCAAACAAGTCCATATGCAACATGAATAAAGGCTGAGTAATAGAGTTCTGAATCTTGGACTTACAAGAGGCTTTGTGTTGCTTTCCCTTAAGGCAAGCAACACAAGTTTGGTCATTTTCAAAACGTTTTGCAGGTAAACCTCTCATAAGATTTTCTTTAACAAGTTTATTAATAATTTTAAAATTTTCATGACCTAGCCTCCTATGCCATAGCATTGATTCATCAAGTGTGGCCTTTAGGAACAATATTCTTCATATCAACACTGTACATATTGTTCTTTCTAGGAACTTTAAGTAAAAATAACACTGTTCTTTTTGTCACACATCTGTGAAACACTAAAAATGTTAAACTATAACACCTTGACAAAGTACACATCCTTAAAATCAAGCTTACCAGTTTTAAGAGTCCCTTTGCTAGTAATTTTCCCTCCTTTGGCTCCTCCCCCAAAGGTAACATATCCTCCATCAAATTACTTGAACTCTGAGAGATAGGACATGTTCCTTGTCATGTGCCTTGAGCATCCACTGTCAACATAGCCTTGATTTTATTTTTGTGGATGACCCTGCACATAAAAATAAGGAAATTAGTTTCCTTTAGGGACCCAAGCCATCACTGACTTGGATCTGCCTTGTGCATCAACATAATTATGTCTTTTTAAAGTAATTGATGCACTTTTAAGTTTGGTAGGTCTCCAAACCCAACATGCTGAGACCTTAATAGCATTAACCTGATTTGCCCTCACAGCATTAACTACTGCTGAATTTGGCCTAGCGGTATTAACTGCTTTTGGCATAGAAGTATAAAATTTTCCCTTAGCAGTATTAACCTTTTGGCTAAATTTTTTGTTAGTTAATGTTGTTCTTATTTGATAGGGCCTCTTTACAGTTGATTGTGCTGATTTAGAAAAATGTGACATTAGTCTAGCAGTACAAACTGTAGTTTTGGGATGAGCAATATTAACAGGCCTAGTAGTATTAAGTGATCTTAGGCTAGTTTTCATTAAAACTGCTCTTGGAACCATGTTCCTGTGAGCACTAGGGTGAGCCTTTTTAGCAGAATAATTGTAATTCACCCATGTATAATTATTCCTAGATACCACCCTTTCCCTTTGATGGTAATTGCAGTCAGCCTGCACATGGTCAAAACTTCCACAAACAAAACAAGCTTTATTGTACATTACAAAGTCACTTCCTAGCTGTTGGGAATTTTGATTATTCTAGTTTCTTTGATTTCCCTTAGGACTTTGTGACCTATACAATTCAGCATACTTAAGTGGTTTCCTAACTAGTTTTTCTTATTGTTTAGGTCTAACAAATTCTATCTTAGCAACAGTAGTAAAAACATTTTTCTTCTCTAACTTATCATCTAACACTAACTCCTTAACCAATGGGGCATCATGATATTCCCTAACCTCATTAGAAATATCTTTACTAACACTCTTACTAGTCTTAGGTCCATAGCCTTCAAACTCAGGCTGTTGGAACTCCTCTAGACTAGAGTTGGACAAATCAAAGTTTAGGGGTGAAAATAACCTTGTTGGGGGGTGGAACATCATTATAGTTTACAAACCCTACACCCTTTCTACTTTTATTAGTTATCTGACTCCCTAATAATTTGTCTAGACTCTTAGAAGCATTATCAAAATTTTCAATTATAAGTTGATTGCTTTCTTTTTCTTACTTAAGCTTTTCTAACTCACTTTTAAGCATGCTAATTTCTGAGTCTTTATATGAGATATCTCTTTTAAGAATAGCATGCTGCTCACAAAAAATAACCTCATTCTTTTTGTAAAAGATAAGTTGCTCTTCTACAGATGCTAACCCTCTTTTATAAGTAGCTAAATTGAACTCAGATTTGTTAAACTCTATTCTTAAATCATCAAATTGAGTTTTAAGAGTTTCAAAGCTTTTTAGATAGGTTTTGAACAAGTTTTGTCATTATGTACCTTAGAGTATGAAAAATCCATAAGAGCCATGTTTGTAGGGACTTCTTCATATGCCATATAGCTCTAGTTAAAATCAACTCCATCAATAGCCACCATGGCTTTAGAAGAAGTTTCTTCCACATTTATAGTCTTTCTAGAGCTATCTTGATTCATGTTTCTGCTATCTTGGTTCCTAGGTCCTCTACATTCCCTTGCAAAGTGTCCTATCTTGTGATAGTTGAAACACTCCACTTTGGACTTGTTATATCCAGCTGTGTCACTCCCATTGATAGTGATCTTTCTACCTATTTTCTGGAAAAACCTTCTTGTCCTCATGCTCAGCAATGCTAACTGCCACTTCAAATCTATCTCTTCTATGTCATCTTCATGGATTTGTTCAAGGTCCTCATATACAATTTGAGACATGTTTGGTTGATTGGCCAAAAATGCATAAACAGTGTCATCACTTAAGTTAGCATTACTAACTAGAGTATTATCAGTGCTAACTTGAGTGCTAGCAGAGCTAACTTGAGTGTTAGCAGTACTTACTCCATAAGCAGTATTAACTTCATTAGTACTGCTAGGGGATGACAAAAAAGCCATATTCTGAGAATTTAAGCTTGAGCTTGAGCTTGCAGTTCCTTTAACCTCTTGTTCAACAATCTTGAAATTGTTTTAGAGATCATCAAAGCTCATTGTGTCTAGATCAGGTTTATTTATCCAGACCACAACATAAGTATTCCACTTAGAAGGCAGACTTCTCAAAAATTTCAAATTGAGATCTTCTTGTGACATATTTTCACCCAGGATAGCCAGCTCACTTACAATCTTCTGAAGTCTGTTAAAAATAGAGTCAATCTTCTGAATCTTCTTTGTAGCTTCACCACCAAATCTTATTTGTATAGCAGCAAACAAAGTCTTAGCATCCTTGTATTGATTAAATGTCATTAGATGTTCATTAAGAAGTGCCATCAGTAACATACTTCTTACCTTTACATCATTATTCTTTTGAGCCTTTTATTCAGTAGTTACAGGACCTGGTATTAGTAAAGTTGAGGTACCATCAGCATTTGTTATTGTTTGAGCTACTGGTTTGAATGAGTTTCCATTCTCTATGACATCCCATAGAGCATAGTCTTGTACTTGAAAGTATTGCTCAATCCTTAGCCTCTACATATCATATTCAGCCTGTTTGAGAATGGGCAACTTTGCAGTAGTAGTGGTTTGTGCAGTCTCTAGATCCATCTCTTCCTTATGAGTAAAGAGTTCTTCTTGTTAGTTTCTTCTAGATCAAAGTTTCAAAACACAAGCTCTGATACCACTTGTTGATCCCAACTTAAGATCGATTCCTTAGCTTGTAAAGGTTAAGTTACTTTGGATAAATCCAAAACAACTATGGTAGAAACTTTGTGAATACTAAAGAGTATGTGGCTTCTACTCTTTAATACTTAGAAGAATATTAATGAAACAGTAAACTGTATGAACAAGGATATTACTGAAAAGCTCCAATATTATTATTATCAATAATACGAGTACTCTGTGTAGTACTAGGGTTTACAACCTTGAAGCTATATATAAAAAACGTATGAATGTATATGTGTGTGTTTGTAACCATAACCTAGGATCTCCTTTTATACACCAAGGAGTCCTTTACAAGATAACTATAAATCTTCTATAATTCTAATAGATAACAGCAAATCTTCTAACTTTATAAGATATACACTGAATAAGTCAATACAAATCTCTTGATACGTCTTTATCTCTTTAGCAGTCTTAATCTTCATGCAAGAGTCTTGATCTTCATGCAACAGTCTTAAGTTAGTACTGGCAGTACTAACTTACTTTAGTAGTACTAACTGGTTAGTACTGGCAGTTGTAACTTGAGCAGTACTAATTGTTGGCTTGGCAGTACTAAGTACTAACTTACTCTAGCAGTACTAACTTGAGCAGTACTAACTAAAGCTTCAACATTCATTCCTTGCTCTGGAACTATTATCATCATTTGCTATAGCCTTTCTTGTAATAGTTCTTCTTCTTTATCTTTTGGTTCTTTAGCTGATACTAAGCATTCTCCAGTCTTTTATCTCTTTGAACTTTCTTGAGCAAGTTCTTCTTCTGCATCTCTTTTTGAACTTCTAGTTGTTGACTCAGGAATTGCTCTTTTAATCTCACAGTCCATTGGAACAAAAGTGTGTACTCTCCTCATTGTTGTTTCAAACAGATTTTTGATCTCATCAAAAGAATAACTTCTCAATTGTTATAGTGTATAAGCTCCCATGTGCTTGATATAATTAGACATATAGGTCCTCTATTGAGCCTGTGTGGGTGGCCTATTCCTCCTTTCTTCAGCTTTTTGTGCAGCAAAATACCTTTTTCTCTAATTGATAAGCTCTGCAAGCAATCTTTCTTTTTCAACTTTAGAGTACTTCTCTCTTTCCTCTGCTTGTAACCTTTGTGCTAACTCTTCATCAGCTTTTACTCTAGCTTGTATGTCATCCTATTATTCAATATTAAAAGAGCTAGTTTCTTCTTGTACACTGGCAATCCTCCGCCTCTCTTTTTCCTTAAGTTCAGCTTGTAATCTTAGAGTTGCTTCATAACCAAGTCTTTCTTGTTCTTGCTGCAGCTTTGTCTTGGTCTGTATAGGTTCAGATTCTTCTATTATACCTTTACCTTTGCCTTTGGTAGTACTAACAGTAGCAGTAGAAACATCAACACTAGCAGTAGTAACTGCTGCACCAGCAGTAGAAACTGGCTTAGCGGTACTAATATCCTCTTTAGCAGTACTAACATCCTTAGCATCATCAAGATCAAATTCAAACTCCATGTCATGCTCTTGCCTCCCCTGAATCTCTACATCATGTTGTACCAGTGAGATTGTAGGATCTTGATCAATTTCAGATATCTTCCTCCCCTATTTTGAAGGATCCTCTAAATCTTCTTCATCATCAGAAATAACAATTTTGGCCCTTCTTCTAGCTTGGTTGGACTTAACTTTGTTCTCTAACTTCTTCACCTTCTTGATGAGCTTAGTATAAGCAGCACCATATGTTAGCTTGGTCTGCTTCAAGTCTGTCTCCAAGCTCTCCACTTTCTTTGACAAAGTTGTACATAAAACCGTCAATTCTTGAAGTGTCAAACTTCACTCATCACTTCCAAGTGTGTTAACTCTTGGGAGAGGTAAATATTGGGGCATGGTAAGGGTCTTATCAATGTTACCACTACCCTGTCCTGCTTCTAAGCCAATGACAGTAGTGGCAGCCCCTCCAAATCTGACATCCACACCTATAGAAGCAGCCTCATCTGCAACATGGGTTTGAGTAGAAGATCTAGGCTGAGGAACCACAGATTTCTGTCTGATAGTTCTCCTAGATGTTGGTGAAATTGGAGGTTGTAAGGTTGATGGAGCACTGGTGGGTGTGTGATGGGACTCAACTGGGTGTGTTGATCCTTAACCCTAAACAACTGGGCCCTAAAAAATCATTGTAGGAAACAATGGAATGTTCTCCCCAGAATAACCCTTTGAAGCCCTCTTCATATTGCTAAAAAGTTTTTTAGTGTGGGTAGGAGCAATATAAAGTCTAGTGTGAGGTTTAAGAAGTCTCTTTTGCTTGTTCAAAAACACCTGAATAAATCTTGGATACATTAAAATTTTGTGTTTACTATCCAAGTTTTTCACCATACCATCAAAAATCAATTTAGAAAAATTAAATTTCCTATTAGTGGCCAAGAAAATAATAGCATTGCTATATTGCTACTGAATTGTTCCCAAGAGGTTTTCTTAGGACTTAGACAATGTTGGATGGTATGGATGAGAAATCTTCATTAAGGCAAAAAGTGTCCTTTCTAAAAGGTTAATTTGTCTAAAGTTGACACATACCCCATTAAGGAAAGTTGTTCAAAAATGTCAGTATTTGGCAAAGAACTAATAGCATCAGAATCTGCTAATTAGAGATGCCTTCTAACGGATGCCTCAGTAACAATCTTAACTTTGCCATCTATTGTAGCAGTTAATTCAACTTCTCCAGTATCAAGTGTTCTGGCAGTAGTAGTTTCCCAAAACTGTTTGATAAGAGAAACATAGATAGTGGGATTTTCTATAAGAGCATACCTTATGTGACTAGCATTGAGAAAATCCACTATTTGGTAAAATTCTTCAATTCCCTCTAGTTTCTTCAAGTAGGCGACCATGTTGTGTGTGTCACAGAATTCCAAATTCACCATTGTTGATTGAGAAAAGTTTTATTAGAGTTCTGGGTTATGATCGTGTATGAGAGTATGTGTGTTTGGAAAAGCCAATTAAGATTAAATAGATAACACTTGAGGTTTTGATTTGACCGACTGAATTTATCTTGAAGAAATCTTATGATTTAAAGAAAAATTATGAATTATCCAGAATAAGGAAACTTATAAGTAATGTAATTGGCAGAATTATCTCAAACGGCTATATTTAATTGCCAAAAATCTATTATTCCTAAACAGTACTAACGGTAGCCTAGCAGTACTAAGTTTAGCCTAACAGTACTAAGTAATGCTCAGCAGTACTAACTTTTGAGTTACCAGTTTTAACCTCAATTTCGTTCCAAAAAGCATTCTCATCAGCAATTTTGATTCTAACAAGCTCTCTTTCTGTTTTTATTCTCACTTTATCTCTCAATTCTTTTTCTCACTGAATCACTATGTCTGTTTTTATGTCACACATCTCTCTTTTTGTTTTTCAACTCACCAATTCTCTCAATTCTTTTAACTCACCAATTTATTCTATCTGTTTTTATTTCACACATCTCTCTTTCTGTTTTTCAGCCCACTATTTTCTCTCATTTCTTTTAACTCACAATTCTCTCTATCTGTTTTTGATTTCTCTCAATTCTTTTTTACTCATAATTCTCTCTGTCTGTTTTTGATTTCTCTCAATTCTTTTTGACTCACAATTCTCTCTGTTTGTTTTTTATTTCTCTTAAATCTTTTTGCTCATAGTATTAACTATAACAGCAATACTAATTATGCTTACTAGTAGTAAGTTAGGCCAACGGTACTAACTTGAATTTCATCATTAGTTGTTGTTCCATTCCATTTCAAGCATCATTTGAGCATAATCTGCTGCATATTAACACAATTAACCTCCCCATAATCAATACTTCAGAGGTTAGCATTCCTATACTTTAAATCAGATATTGAAATCTGCCAACATTAAATGCTTTTGTAAGCAAATCTACAACATTCTGATATGTGTGAATCTTTATCATCTGAATAAGTTTCTTCTCATTGGAATCTCTGATAAAGTGATGTCTAATCTCAATGTGCTTAGTCTTTGAGTGAAATGATGGATTTTTAACTATGCAGATGGTGCTTTCATTGTCAATGAAAATCTTGGTATTCATGAAATTGTATCCCTAATCCAGCATTTGATTTGGAATCCAGAGTACTTTTCCACAACAACTAGCAGCAACCACATATTCTACTTCAGTAGTAGAGTTGGCAACTATAGTTTGCTTCTTGCATTGCCATGAAATCAATTTGCTTCTAAGAAATTGACAACCTTCTGTTGTGGATTTCCTGTCTAAACTTGCACCAACATAGTCACTATCAGAATAAGAATCCAAATCAAATGGTGAGTCCTTAGGATACCAAAGGCCCAATTTAGATTGACCTTTCAAGTATCTAAAGATTCTTTTTGCAGCATAAAGATGTGAAACTTTAGGCGTGACTTGGAATCTTGCACAAGCACATACAGCAAACATTATATCAGGCCTTGAAGATGTTAAATACAACAACGAGCCAATCATTGATCTATATAAGTGAACATCAACATCATCAGCATTTTCATCCTTCATCAAAGGCTTTGAAGTCTCTATAGGTGTACTTGCTGTCTTCACAGTTGAAAACCCAAACTTCTTTAAAATTTCATCCACATACTTGTCTTGACTGATGAAAATCCCATCATCTTTTTGTGTCACTTATAATCCTAAGAAGAAAGTGAGCTCACCCATAGAACTCATCTGGAACTTATTGTGCATCAATTTCTCAAACTCAGTGCATAACTCCTTTTTAGTAGATCCAAAAATGATTTCATCAACATATACTTGAACTAGTAGAATATCACTTTTGACTCTTTTAATGAACAAAGTCTTATCTATCTGACCTCTCTGAAATCCATTGTCCAATAGATAGGTAGATAAAGTCTCATACTAAGCTCTAGGAGCTTGATGTAGACCATATAATGCCTTTTCTACCTTATAACCTCTGTCAGGGAACTATGGATCTTCAAACCCTGGAGGTTGACAGACATAAAATTCATTTTCGATTTTGCCATACAGAAATGCACTCTTCACATCCATCTGGTATACTACAAAGTATTTGAATGAGGCATAGGCTAAGAACAGCCTAATTGCTTTAATCCTAGCAACTGGAGAAAAACCTCATCATAATCTATTCGCTCTTCTTGAGTGTAACCTGGTGCAACCAGCCTTGCCTTGTTTCTAATCACAATACCTCTTTCATTTTTCTTGTTCCTGTACACCCATTTAGTGCCAATGGCTCTTTTGCCAAGTGGTAAATCCACCAAGGTCCAAACCTGTTATAACTTGAACTGCAGAATCTCTTTTTGCATAGCTTCTATCCAGCTTGGATCTTTTAATGCTTGGATTACCTTTTTGGGCTCTTCTTGGGATAGGAAACAAGCAAACAAACAAGTATGAAGGTCTTCCTGAGTTTTCCCTTCATAAACAACACTAATAAACCCTTGTTCATTTGTAGTCTTTGTCATTCTCCTTGTCAGTACACCAGACTATACATCACCAATCGCATGACCAAGTGAATGATCTTTATGGATTCTTGTATTTGGAGTAGAAGGAACTAGATATGTGGTATTAATGTTGCTTATATCTATTTCTGTTTCATCAACAAAGAAATCAGAATGTGTGGCTTCAAGTGGAGCAGTAGTAATTGTTAGACTAACAGTATTAATATTTAGACTACCAGTATTAACATTTGTACTGGTAGTATTAATACTTGGCCCATCAGTATTAACATCTTGAGTACTATTTTCAGGTCTCTCTTGATCATCAATTCCACTTTCTTTATTTACACCTTTATCATCCTTCTTTCCAGCATCACTAGAAGGTTGTGGTTCATCATTACTAGCATTCTTTAGAGAAGAATCAAATAGAGAACCATCTTTCCATAGTGGCATTAAAATGTAGTATTGGCTAGATCCTGTCTCCTTTCTTGAATGACCTGTACCAATACTTTCTTCTGTACCTGCAAAATCATTAGAGTTTGTACCTGCAATAACTGGCACATAATTCATTGATTTTGTTAGAACATCAATATCAAATAGCCAATTTGGTCTATCACCTGCAATAATAGGCTTGACTTCTAAGAACCTAATATGCAAGTTTTATTTTACTTTCCGTGTTCTAAAGTTGTATACCCTAAAAGCCTTACTATTCATTGAGTATCTAACAAAGAATCGGAACTCTTTTAATAAACAAAGTCTTATCTATCTAACCTCTCTAAAATCCATTGTCTAATAAATAGGTAGATAAAGTCTCATACCAAGCTCTAAGAGCATGATATAACCAATAATGCCTTTACTCTACTTAAAACACTTTAGGAACCTGGATCTTTAAACCCTGAGGAAGAAACAGACATAAACTTCTCCTCTAATTCTTGCCATAAATAAATGCACTCTTCACATACCATCTGAATACTACAAAGTCTTTGAATGAGGCATAGGCTAAGAACAGCCTAATTGCTTCAATCCTAGCAATTGGAGCAAAAACCTCATCATAATCTATTCCCTCTTCTTGAGTGTAACCTTGTACAACCAGCCTTGCCTTGTATCTAATCACAATACCTCTTTCATCTTTCTTGTTCCTGTACACCCATTTAGTACCAATGGATCTTTACCAAGTGGTAAATCCACCAAGGTCCAAACCTGTTGTAACTTGAACTGCAGAAGCTCTTCTTGTATAACTTCTATCCATATTGGATCTTTTAATGCTTGGATTACCTTTTTAGGCTTTTCTTGGAAGAAACAAGCAAACAACAAGTACTAAGGACTTTATATGAGTTTCCTTCATAAACAGCACTAATAAACCCTTGTTCATTTGTAGTCTTTGTCATTCTCCTTGTCAGTACACCAGACTGTACATCACCAATCACATGATCAAGTGAATAATCTTTATGGATTATTGTATTTGGAGTAGAAGAAACTGGATATGCGGTAGTAATGTTGCTCATGTCCACTTCTGTTTCATCACCAAAGAAATCAACATGTGTGGCTTCAAGTGTATCATTATCTCCTAAAGAAAACATGTCTGGTTCAGTATTAATACTTGGCGCGACAATATTAACATCTTGAGTACTGTTTTCAGATTTCTCTTGATCAGCAATTCTATTTTCTTTACATATACCTTCATCATTCTTCTTTCCAGCATCACTAGAAGGTTGTGGTTCATCATTACTAACATTCTTTAAAGAAGAATCAAATAGTAAACCATCTTTCCACAGTGACATCAAAATGCAGTCTTGGCTAGATTCTGTTTCCTTGCTAGAATGACCTGTACCAATACTTTCTTCTGTACCTACAGAATTATTAGAGTTTGTACCTGCAACAACTGGCACATAATTCAATGATTTTGTTAGAACATCAATATCAAACAGCCACTTTGGTCCATTACCTACAATAATAGGCTTATCCTCTAAGAACCTAATATGTAAGTTTTCTTCTGCTTTTCTAGTTCTAATGTTGTATACCCTAAAAGCCTTACTATTCAATGAGTATCCAACAAAGAATCCTTCATCTGACTTTCCATCAAACTTGCATAAATAATCTAAGGTATTAAGAATGGTAACATGAGACACCCAAAATGGACTCATGAAGCATAGAGACAGGTGTTCTACTCTAAACAGTTCATAAGGTCTTGTTATGATGCTTAAACAACTAATACCCTATCTACACATAGCAAGACAGTATAAAACTGCTTCAGCCCAAATGTAAGTAAGGTAACTTAGAGTCAGCTAACATGGTTCTAGCAGCCTCAATTAGTGTCCTATTTCTCCTCTCAACAACACCATTTTGCTAAGGATTTCTAGCTATACTAAATTCCCTCTTAATGCCTTTTTGTTTACAAAACTCACTCATAACTTTATTCTTGAACTCTGTTCCATTGCCACATCTATATTTTTACTTCTTATCAACTAAGATTTTCTAACTCGTATAAAGCTCTTTAAGAATGCCACTAGTATTCTTCCTTAGTTGCTAGAAAGAAAACCCAAGTAAATCTGCTATAATCATCAGTGACAACTAGACAATATTTCTTATTCATTAAGCTGCTCATAAAAGTTGGACCAAACAAGTCCATATGCAACATGAATAAAGGCTGAGTAATAGAGTTCTGAATCTTAGACTTACAAGAGGCTTTGTGTTTGCTATTTCTCTTAAAGGCATAGCAACACAAGTTAAGTCAAACTTTCAAAAACGGTGTGTTTTGAAGGTAAACCTCTCACAAGATTTTCCTTAACAAGTTTATTAATAGTTTTAAATTTTACATGACCTAGCCTCCTATGCCATAGCATTGATTCATCAAGTGTGACCTTTGCAACAAGACAACTTAAACTCTCTTTAGGAACAATATTCTTCATATCAACACTGCACATATTGTTCTTTCTAGGAACTTTAAGTAAAACCTGACTTTTATCAGCTAACTTAAAGTCAGAAGACAGAACAAAACATTCAGTGTCAGTAAAAGAACACTGTTCTTTTTGTCACACATCTGTAAAACACTAAAAAGGTTAAATTGTAACTCCTAGAAAAAGTACACATCCTTAAAATCAAGCTTACCAGTTTTAAGAGTTCCTTTACTAGTAATTTTCCCTCCTTTGGCTCCTCCCCCAAATGTAACATATCCTCCATCAAATTCCTTGAAGTTTGAGAGATAAGACATGTTCCCTGTCATGTGCCTTGAGCATCCACTATCAACATAGCCTTGATCTTCTTTTTGTAGATGACCCTGCACATAAAAATAAGGAAATTAATTTCCTTTGGGGACCCAATCCATCACTAACTTGGATCTGCCTCGTGCATCAACATAATTATGTTTCTTTAAGGTACTTGATGCATTATTAAGTTTGGTAGGTCTCTAAACCTAACATGCTGAGGCCTTAACAGCATTAACCTGATTAGCCCTCACAGCATTAACTACTGAGGAATTTGGCCTAGCAGTATTAACTACTTTTGGCCTAGCAGTATAAAATTTTCCCTTAGTAATATTAACTTTTTGGCTAAAATTTTTGTTAGTTAATGATGTTCTTGTTTGATAGGGCCTCTTTATAATTGATTGTGCTGATTTAGAAAAATGTGACATTGGTCTAACACTATAAACTGTAGTTTTGGGATGAGCAGTATTAACTGGCCTAGCAGTATTAAGTGATCTTAGGCCAGTTTTCATTAAAACTGCTCTTGGAACCATGTTCCTGTGAGCACTAAGGTGAGCCTTTTTAGAAAAATAATTGTAATTCACCCTTGTATAATTATTCCTATATACCACCCTTTCCCTTTGATGGTAATTGCAGTTAGCCTGCACATGGTTAAAACTTCCACAGACAAAACAAGCTTTATTATACATCACAAAGTCACTTCCTAGCTGTTGGGACTTCTGATTATTCCAGTTTCTTTGATTTCCCCTAGGACTTTGTGACCTATACATTTCAGCATACTTAACTGGTTTCCTAACTGGTTTTTCTTGTTGTTTAGGTCTAACAAATTCTATCTTAGCAACAGTAGGAAAAACAGTTTTCTTCTCTAACTTATCATCTGACACCAACTCCTTAACCAATGGGGCATCAGGAGATTCCCTAACCTCATTAGAAATATCTTTACTAACACTCTTACTTGGGACTTAGGTAAATAGCTTCAATCTTAGGCCGTTGAATACTCCCTCTAGACCAGAGTAGGACAAATCAAGATTTGGGGGTGAAAATAACCCTGTATGGGGAGGTGGAACAACATTATAGCTTACAAACCCCACACCCTTTCTACTTTTATCAGTTATCTGACTCCCTATTAATTTGTCTAGACTCTTAGAAGCATTATCAAAATTTTCAATTTTAAGTTGATTGCTTTCTTTTTCTTGCTTAAGCTTTTCTAACTCACTTTTAAGCATACTAATTTCTGAGTCTTTATATGAGATATCTCTTTTAAGAACAGCAAGTTGCTCACAAAAAATAACCTCATTCTTTTTGTAAAAGACAAGTTGCTCTTCTACAGATGCTAACCCTCTTTTATAAGTAGCTAAATTGAACTCAGATTTGTTAAACTCTATTCTTAAATCATCAAGTTGAGTTTTAAGAGTTTCAAAGCTTTTTAGACAGGTTTTTGAACAAGTTTTGTCATTATGTACCTCAGAGTCTGAAAAAGCCATAAGAGCCATGTTTGTAGGGACTTCATCATCTGCCATATAGCTCCAGTCAAAACCAGCTCCATCAATAGCCACCATGGCTTTGGAAGAAGTTTCTTCTACATTTACAGTCCTTCTAGAGCTGTCTTGATTCCTGTTTCTGTTATCTTGGTTCCTAGGTCATCTGCATTCCTTTGCAAAGTGTCTCATCTTGTGACAGTTGAAACACTCCACCTTGGACTTGTCATATCCAGCTGTGTCACTCTCATTGATAGTGATCTTTCTACCAGTTTTCTGGAAAAATCTTCTTGTCCTCATGCTTAGCAATGCTAACTGCCACTTCAAATCCATCTCTTATATGTCATCTTCATGGATTTGTTTAAGGTCCTCATATACAAGTTGAGACCCGTTTGGTTGACTGGCCAAAAATGCATAAACAGTGTCATCACTTAAGTTAGCAGTACTAACTTGAGTACTAGCAGTGCTAACTTGAGTGCTAGCAGGGCTAACTTGAGTGTTAGCAGTATTAACTCCATAAGTGGTATTAACTTTATTAGTATTGCTAGAGGATGACACAAAAGCCATATTATGATAACTTAAGCTTGAGCTTGAGCTTGAGCTTGCAGTTCCTTTAACCTCTTGTTCAACAATCTTGAAATTGTTGTTGAGATCATCAAAGCTTATTGTGTCTAAATCAGGTTTATTTCTCCAGACCACAACATGAGTATTCCACTCAGAAGACAAACTTCTTAAAAATTTCAAATTGAGATCTTCTTGTGATATATTTTCACCCAGGATAGCCAGCTGACTTACAATCTTCTGAAGCCTATTAAAAATAGAGTTAAGAGACTATGTGCTTGGAGCGCTAAAGTTCTTATACATTTGCTTCAAAAGAGTCTTCTCATACTTCTTTATGGCTTCATTACCACCAAATCTTGTTTGTATAGAAGCAAACAAAGTCTTAACATCCTTGTACTGATTAAATGTCATTATATGTTCATTAGGAAGTGTCATCAGTAACATACTTCTTGCCTTCACATCATTCTTCTTTTGAGCCTTTTCTTCAGTTGTTACAAGACCTGGTATTAGTGAAGTCGAGGCACCATCAGCATTTGTTGTTGTTTGAGCTATTGGTTTGAATGAGTTTCCATTCTCTATGACATCCCATAGAGCATAGTCTTGTACTTAAAAGTATTGCTCAATCCTTAGCCTATACATATCATATTCACCCTGTTTGAGAATGGGCAACTTTGCAGTAGTAGTGATTTGTACCGTCTTTAGATCCATCTATTCCTTGTGAGTAAAGAGTTCTTCTTGTTAGTTTTTTCTAGATCAAAGTTTCAAAACACAAACTTTTAATTCCCAACATTCATCACTGGAGATCAGATCGTCAATGTATCTACAAAGGAAGCTTTGGACGCCCATCAACTCATGACGTCTACTCAAAGATCAAGATTATCAATGTGCAGAGGATTTTTGTAGATAAATGGTTTAAATATGGATATTTAAAAGAGGTTGTGGTTAAGAGAGCTGAATAGAAAGAGTATATGTTTACGGAAGCTGACTTCCTAAGGTTGAATCAGAATGACATCAAAGAATTGTATCTCCTCAAGATTCAAGACAAGATACATAACCTAGATGGCGTTGATGAATTTGATTTGATTAATGCTCTACTACTCTACATTAGAAGAATCGTGATAAAGAAGGGAGTAGAAGATGCACATATGGGAGAAAGAGACCAAACCAAACTCAACCTGACAAAACCATAGTTCAGTATTGAAGGTCTTCACTACAAGCAGTCGCATATTGCCGTGAGTCATCCCAAGGAGTTGTGTACCTGGAAAAGGACAATCAAAAGATGCTGATGAATTACTAAAGTTCAGTGATGGCATGCTCAACAAGGTTTATAGAAAGGTCGATGTGATGCTGGTAGACAATGTATTAGGATATGGCAATAAAGGTTTAAAAGATCACGAATGGACAAAGAAGGACAAGGTCGATGATGGACAAGATTGGGAAGACATTAAAGGAGAGACGAAGGATGGGAAGGCTTGAAAGCTTTGTAAGAGGAAGAAGAAACGAAACTGACTATAGACTTCTAGTTAGGCTTGAGTGACCACCCCTTACGGGGATATTGTTAGGAATCAAGAAAGTGTCAGTCGCTCCTAAATACTATTCTATCAAGAAAGTGTCAGTCACTTACGGCTATTTTACTTATTGAGTCGTGTTTTGTTATGTACGTTGTAAATACTATTCTATCCTACATCGCTCCTAAAGGTAAACATGTCAAGTCCCCTTAACCTATAAAAGGAGGACTTAGTATGAGGATGTGGGTGGTGAAACTTGGATATTCATTTTGGACTTAATACATTCCTATTATCTCTCTCTAGTTTCCACCCAATCTCTCTCTCTCTAGAAAAATCTAACTCTCTTGTGTGTGATCGATAGATTGTATTTTCATCAATCGATATTCGGTCTGACCCACGACCTTTGAAATCCCCAAAAGGGAATTCCGTTGCTTGGTATTATGATCGTTATAATATATACGATCTCAATTGTTTTGTTATTTTATTTAAGTGATTAAATGTTGTATGAGCCGGAAACCTGTTTCAACGTTTAAAAGAATAGTTAATTTAGATGATCATATTCTGCTTTTTTGACTTTTGGGTTCATGTTATAAGTTTTATGTATTTTTAGAAATGATTTATGCTATATGTTATTTTAATTAAAGAAGATAAATAAACAAAATATGATTAACAAAGTTAAAGATTAATATGAACTCAATCATGATTTTTGAAAAGAGGATAATCAATAATACAACTTCCAAAGTTAATCATAGCTGCAACTTTTTATTTGCCACATCCTGCATATAATATACATTTCACAATCTGAAGATGAACAGAAAAACTCTATATCTAAACTTGCAACATTGTCAACTAAATTTGATACTTTGCTTGATCTCAAAATGTCTTCATCAAATAAGAAGAACAAATGTGACGCACATATGGAAGACACCAAACAAAATGATCTCAAGTATGTGTCCTTGTGTACTTTCCACTAAATCTTTATATATGTTTATAATTTATCATGTGAATAGTTCTTTTACCATCATAAAAAACACCACAACCAAAGACTAGTTAAAGAGAAAACCGTCATTGAAAAGACCAGTGTAGAAAATACCAAAGGTATGTTCATACCTTAATGATATGATTACACATAAAAACTAAAAACACTTTAACAATATAGCTGTGGTTTATATACATGATACAGTAGCCAACTTATATTATTATCGTTGCTAATCTTATTTATCTGGATTACTCGTTACAGATGCAATAGTGGTTAAGCCAAGTCATAAAGAAATAGCGACCTAAATTCCGCATGATGAGTATTACTATGAAATAGAAGCTGAAGACCAAAGAATTTTTAAAGAGCAGACCAAAATAGAAGCGCGAATGCAAAGATTAAAAGAATTGCTAAACAATCAGTATGAAGAAATCGCTGGAATTTGGAAGATTGAAAAAAAGCAAGGTGGTAAAATTCTATTGGTGAGTGATCATGATGAGGATGAGTCATTGAAAAGTTCTGATTACAACAATCTGCACCTAGCATATTCTGCTGAGGATTCACCTAAATGGCATTGTTAGAGTTTTTAATATGTTTTTGTTTTAAATACTTTTGAACTATATAACAATATGTTTTTATTTTATATAAAAGGCTTCATATATTATACTTGATTGTTTTTAATGGAAAAGTAATCAATATTAACAATGATAGTTTAAAAACTTACGGTATTAAACATAACAAAGGCAACCAACTAGTTTCTAAAGCTTCCTTCAAGCACGAGTATAGACAAAATTGCGAAGACATAAGTGATCACACTATATAAGCAAGCAACTGACATACCTGCAGCATAGTATCCGCATCACAGGAATTTATCATTTATATAATATTGCATGATATACGCATGCTATCTAGACTAAAATTAAATCACCTAATTAAAACCGATATTACTTACATAAATGCTGGAATACGCGATTGAATATTACAATCACGACCGTCTAAAAGTCTTCTTCTGAACACTTTTTGTTTGTTGAATTTCTTTGGTCGAAACACTCTGATGTGTCGTTGGGTGTAGGTAATTATATTATCAAGTTTTACTATTTATATTTTTCCGACTTTATCTATTAACTAACACTAACGGACAGTATACCCGATCGATTGTAGGTTCGTTGGAAAGTAGGGTGTCGATCATTAAGAGTGGACGTTAATACTTTAATTTATTAGTATTATAGTTATCTAATGTTAGTCCTAATTAATACTAATTAAACCTAAACTAACGCAAAGGGGGGTTAACTAATAAAGCGATAAATAAGACAGTTAACACACACAAGCAGATAAACAGAAGATAAAGAAACAGTCAAGCACTTATATAAAAAAAATGTATTAACCAAGTTTAATTAAATAAGATGTATGAATTGTATTATTCGTGCAATGATTGTTGTACTCTCGTTGGTGGTATATCATTCCTAAGTTAGGTGGTACTTCTCCCTAGACTCTAGGTTTATATTACGGTTGACCCTGTCATAATCAACCAAACCCGCATAAAGCTTACACTATTAATTATAATCTATCTAGGTGACAATATTGGTATCAATATTAAAACCTAGCTCATCGAGGCTTACTAACTTATGCCCAATTGTTATCTATATATAGGTAGTCTACAATCCACTAAACTTCCCTAAGGAAATAGAATGTTATTTGTAATCCTAAGATACCTTAGTATACGATTCACTTAACCAAAGAGCAGAACGAGGATTTTATTTGCAATCCTATTTGATCCAGATATATAAATAAGCTGTATGTAGTATCTATCCCAGACTCTAGTCTACAGCCCATATAACTGTTAAGTTACAGCGCTTTATTTGTAATCTTAAATCCAGTTGAATGATAAATGAAAACATAATCAAGCGATAAACGGGTATAAAGTGATAAACATAATTAGCATACAACGAAAGAGTTAATAATCGATATAAATAAATCAAAAGATCAAATCTTCATAAACTTGGCTAATGCCTATAGGTATTAAGCCGATAGTCATTGTAACAATACAAACTATCATAGACGAACGATTAAAGTAAAGAAAACGTTACGCTAACCAAACGCTTATAGCGGAGTATAATGATTACCAGAGTTTTCCTATTGAATTGATGCACTTGCAGGACCTTCTTGGCTTCTAAAATCGTCTGAGAATCATACTTGGTGGTTAAAAGCTTTTATTGCATACTAAAAACTGAATTTTAGGATTTTATTTATAAGTCTGGAAATCAGGTCGATACGCCATATTGGAGGGGTCTGATACAGCGTATTGGAGTTAATTAACGTGGGCTCCACGAATATAATATTCTGGAATAATATTTAACTGTCAACTAATATGGCGTATTGAGGTCTTCTGGATACGGCGTATTGACAGTAAAACACGTTTGTCTTGAGTGTTGACCAAAGTTTGATATACGGCGTATCTGCTGATGTGGATACAACGTATTCTTCAAAGTCAGGCAATGGTCTTGAATTCGTCTAAGTCTTGGGATATGAAGTATCTGTCTAGAATGATATGTCGTATTCTTCAGATTCAATAGACTTTCTTGAAGTTCTTCATGTATGCTCCAAAACACGCTCTTTTATAGCATCTTTCGCCAATTGCTTGATAATAACTGAAATTCATAAAGATAGGAAATTAAGTATCAAATCTTATATAAAGTAATGCAAAACGAGCAATATAGATAGGATAAATGATGCTAATAATATGACGTTATTTGATGTCATCAAATATCACCAACTTGAATCCTACTTGTCCTCAAGTACACTTTAGATTAAACTTATGAAAATGTATCCTAAACGAATGTCTAGGATTTTTCCTTTAAATGTGCTATTTATTTTTATTATTGTACGTGTTTGCTTAAAATTGTAAACGTTAAGTTAAATCGCGTACGCCAAAAATTAGCGTTCAATGTAAACGGGCATCAAACAATTAAATGTTTACATCAAGCAAGGGTTATATTATTATTTTTTTTAAGGTAATTATTAGGTTTATTCATTTATTTTTTATTCGGATACGTAAAGTGTATAAGGTTTCGCGGATAAAGTACGTTTAAGCATATACCGGAACAACAAAAAAATATTCTACGCTTCAATCCAAATATCTAGTATTATTTTTTCAATGCATCAAAAAGTTTTATAAAAACTTTACTTCATTTATATAAAGTGGCGCCCCCATCTTTACAAGAAATAAACCTAGGACATATTCATTTACAAATTTACTTTTCCAAATTAAAACACTTCTCTTTTCTTGATCAATTAATTCATTATATGAAAAGTTTACTTCAATATTGCAAGTAATTAAAAACTAGCTGGACATTTAACAATACCATTTCCCTTATATCATGGGGATGTTCTAAAATTTTCTAGGATAACATAGAAAGCATGGGAATTAATGTCCATGGTATTGGTATCTTACACAAGAAGCTATGGTTAACTAGTGTATAGTGACTTTGGGACTACCTTTTTCACCATCCCTCAAACACCTTGCCGGCCCCACAATCCCCCCTCCTGTATGGACCATTGACCTTTTGGTATTGGTTAGTTGATATCTATACTTAAATATATAACACTTATCCCTTTTTCATAAAGGAAACCACAACAAATCTTTACATTAACAAATAAACTTTTTCTCTCTTTTTCTTCTAGCCATAAACCCACGGCATAAGCATCTCTTTTTAATCAATCCATACAATAATTTTTTAACTCACTTTACCCCCATTTTTCATATCCTTATCTAAAAGAGCTGTTCCTAAGTTATCTTTTCAAATTATTGGTTAAGGATTTTCCAAGTGTTAAAGCAAGAAGATTTTGGGTTTTTTTCTTGAGAAAACTAAGGTTTTCTTAAGTGGCAAGCTTTTGGTTTTATAGTCTAAACACGGGTTTTAGCATTTTTTAACTTTCTCATCAATCATACTCTCCCCATAAGTCTACCTTAAACCTTTATGTTTATTAGTTTATGAGTTTTTATATAATAATGATTTGCTATTTAGTGTAAAACACCATTAGGGTAAAATACTTTTGTACATGAAAAAATATGTAATTTTGCTTTGTGATTTAAGATTTTATTGCACTTTTCTCCACATGTTATGATGATGGTTTTATCATGAAATTATAAGGGATATATAAGTCTTGTAAATCTTGGTTTAAGTATAACAAAAAGTTCATATGTAAAAACTTGTAAATAAAAGGTAAATTAAGAAAGTTATAGTTTTCATTGTAATGTAATTAAATTATGATCTTGTGATCTTGGACAATATATTGGTACTTTATGGCACATTATTAAATGTATATCATGTGATTATATAATTTTAAAAAAGGACTTGTGGTTTAAATTGTGGAGGGTTTGAAAAATCTATAAAACATTTTTAATCTTTTTTTTAACTTAAGATATATAAAAGTTTCTTTTGGGGACAGAAAGTTTTCGAATTCCAAAAGGGGATTTTATATTTTTTATAGAATACAAAATCCACGGACGATTGCCGATATTAGGTAAGAAACTTGTTAAAAAAGGATTAATAACGAAAAAAGTTACGTAAAAAGAGTTATACGTTAATTAAAACGGGAGTTATAAAATAATTTTTATAAAAGTTTATACAAACAGCAAGTTTGATATTTTTAACAAATAATACTATATTTTTAGGATTTCCAAAATGTATGAATAGGAATTTTTTCCAATTAACTAACGAACGAGTTATAAACTTTTCGCGTAGTTTACGACTATTAATACTTTTATGAAAACTATTTTTATATAAAAGTTACTATTTCATGACAGAATAGTTTATATTTTTGTACACCCATCATAAAAAATATTGGAACTTTCAAATACTGAGAACGTCCTCGAAAAGAATTCGTTAAAAAAAGGTGCTAGAACGATCATAATACGACAATTTAGGGGTTTTACGGACGACGAATCGATTTTTTATAAAAACTCACGTCTGAGTGAACAGTAAAAAGTTTTCTGGTTTCACAGTAGGGTCCGAAAATTCATAAAATGTCAATTTTTGATAACTGTGCTTGATACGAATGATGGAAATAAGAAACGCGAGAAATGGGTTTAAAAACGCAAAAGTTACGCTAGTCTTTACTAAACGGTAATTATAAAACGTTTTAAACTTATTAAACACAATTTTTTCAAAAAAAAACCATTATTGGTGATTGAGCTATATTAGAAATATTATGTGGTTATCAAGTACTATATTACTAGGGGAGTTTCTTAATGAGTCCTCTTGGATGGGTTGATCGAGTTGTTGGATTTACGATTTAATAAGAGTCCTAACAACCTCGCAACGTCATGTCTATGGGTAATCTTTTTATGTAAGCCCGACGTTAGTTAAGATGTAACAAATTTGGATTTATATTCATAAATAGTGTTAGATTAAAAGTACTCGGTAATTATACGACTTAATTTAATTGGTAGCATTTGATCAATTCGCGTGGGCGCGTTAATTGGGATTCACGGGCATTGACTCCTAAAGGTGAGTTTCATAGCCCCACGTTTTACATGCTTTTGTTTTACCAAGTTTTTGGGGTGAAAAAAACATGCGAATGTTGGAGGCTTAAAACTGATACACAAGTGGTTAAGTTTATATTTTATGATTACATTTTTGCCTTAAGTTAGCGATAACAATAAAAATCTGTGCCCTTTTATCATGAACTGTTTAAAATTTCGAGCGCGGCATGTTATGAATCGGAAATATATTGTGTTTGACAACCCAGTTTTGGGGTGATTAGCTAGATCCACCTGTTGAAACGAACGCTATACATATCGAATAATTAAAGATGATGCGGGTCTAGATACACAATACCAGGGCCAAAACGGCCAATTAATTTGGCTATCCATTACATGTCAAGAATCAGTGTCATGAGCTATAGAGCAAAGTAAATTAACCATTCTTATGATATCGGCATCTGTGCATTATATACACTTGGGGAAAATCTTGTGGGTTCATTAACCAATCTATGTCAGAGTTACTCATAACTATGGAATTCTACAACTATTGTTGACGGTTTTAAAAGCCTATGTTGTTCAGGGGGATCAATAAAGCACAAAGGGTGCGTGGATTAACTTTGGTGGTTTAGTATTTGGATGTCTTGCATTAAAGGGATTTTGTGCATTTCATTTTTTGTTATTGTTATGGGCTGAAATAATCTTTGTATTTGGATTAAGGTGAAACAAGTTAAGCTACGGGCTGTTGAACAATGACTTTGTTAAATCAATGTTATACGTTTTTCAAAACGAATTTTTGGTGACTTCTATATATTCTCGTGATGTTGTTGAATATGAAAGTAAACACGGGCCCGGACCCCTTAATTCCGCTGCGACCCAATTTGGGGGTGCTTACAGATTGGTATAAAGAGGCCAAGGTTTTAGAGAACCTGGTCAAATGTTTTTGCTGGGGACTATAACCATTTTCAAACATTGAATTCATGAAAAGGGTTTTTTCTCTGGGAAACATACTTATTGGTATAGCACTTCATGCATTACACTAGTTGATTGCATTAGTGGGAACTTAGATGCATTCATAATTGATATACGTATTTAATAATTATTAGTACGTTAATATTATATGTGGGTATATTGATTATAAAAGATGTTTGCATTCTTTCGCGCAAACTTACAATTTTTTATAATGGGCTATTTATATAAAATAATAAAAATAGGGAATAATTTCTTTAGGCCAGGGTTGTACGTATAAGTCGTAGGTCCTAAGCGCTTAACCTAAACATTAAGTATCGAAAAAATTGAACCTTACCATCCATTCATTTATGCCATAAGTGGCATACTCGATATTTCCATACAGCCTGATAATAAATATATTTATTAAGTTAGAGTTTTGTGTTGCAAGTTGTTTATGTTCTCATTATCGGACAGTTAAACCTACACTCTCTGTTCATATGAGTTCGAGCCTTAAGAGATTTACAGTGTGCTTTTGATGGTGGAGCCTAGGAGGGAACCGATGAGGTCAAACCCCTCTATCTGCTGAATGCCTCACCTACAGCCCTATACCAGGTCACATTGCTTGACTCCAATCAGGAAGAGGTTATAATGAGGCCCCTGAGGCGTGGAATCCTGCTGGACAATACTGCCAAAAAGATGAGCCAGATGGATTAATAAAAGTCATCTGATGATGACAATAGAGGATGATGTTGTTGAGAAGGGATGAGGATGACGTGGAGGAGGAGGAGCACCTAGGCTCGGCCCGACCCTTCTACTGTACTACAAGATGATCCTGGGGGTTTTTTTCACCCCCCTTTTTTCCAAGCTGAAGAACCCCCCCCCCAACCCCCTAAGAGACATTTAGGACAAAATGAGTCTGTTTTCTACATAAATCCACCTCTCCGCAACCACCATACATTTATTTTCCTAAAAACCAAATCCCATGAAGTACGGATGTTATTAAACCCCACCATTACTCTTACGGATTCCACCATCTGCTGAGGCATGAATTACGAGTATTGCTGGCTGCACTACCCTTTCATTCATCACCACCACTTGAGAATGTTAAAGTCACTTAAAGATATACATAAGAGTCTAGCATTAAAATCTTGAGAGGAACCTGGGCCAGAGACAAATAGATTTGTCAGGGTAGCTCATTTTGTATTCAACTAAAATTGAGTCAATACTACAGTTGGTATTGATAATAAAAAAAGCCTTGTACTCTGTTACTCATGTATTACGAAGTAATTAAGTATTAACTTACATTGTTTGGTTTTGGCTATTGCTATGTACGATGGGGATTTATTTATGCCTTATTGGTTGCGGTGTATTCTTATACGAGCATTAAGTTGGTTCCTTACATACTTGTTGGGGATTCCACGGAGTGTTCTGGATTTTCCCTTGAATGATACTTTTTCATAACAATTTTTGTTACCTGTTGACTTTCTGGAAAAACATTGGACAAAACCTGTTGACAAGGGATGTGTGTTGAGGAAATTGAGCAGGGTTATAGCTGAGCGAGTGGTTAATGCTATCGAGGCTATTGCCAGTTATGAGACGAAAACCAAAAAATTGGCCCATTAGTAAATAAGCCAGACCAGAAAACAAACAAGAATACAAACGGTAGCAGAGGATGCTAACAAAAAACCAAGAGAAAGTGGGAAGGTAACCACAATGGGCAATGTACTGGTAATGTTTTCGGGGAATTACAGAAGGGTTGACCCACATGACCTGGATTGTAGGAATCCTCTATTGTAGGAATCAGCCGGAAAAACTTCACGCCTGTTATGCGTGTGGAAGTCTGAGATCACTTCAAGAGTGAGTTTTCCAATAGTGAAAGGTTCCCAGAAACGTGTGGATAAAAATAGATCAGAATCTTTGCTGAACGCCGGACGGAGGAACAAAAGGATGTTTGAAAAAACACTTCCCGAAAAATAGTCAGAATCAACAACAAACAAAAATCATGAGGCAAAACACGGCAGGGAACATTACACTGTGGAAATGGGTTGATAAGAATACCATATGGGGGATCTAGACCCTGTGCTCAATGTCGCAATTTACACCCTATGCGGTCGTGTCGCTCCAAAGTGTTTAAAATGCAACAAAATAGGTCACTTGCCGTGACTGTTAGGGTTCGGAAAATGCAATGCTGTTACCAACCAAAGGGGTATGTGGGCCAAGTCAGAAGGCTATTTGGCTAGAATGTAAGAATCAAGGGCATACAAGAGGGGGTTTGCCACAAGCGAAAGAAAAAACAAAGCCATAAAAACCAAATTGGAGGGTACTGGAGCATGGCAGTGGTGCGTTTTACCTTAAGTGGAGGAGAAACGTTCAGGACCCAACACAACAAGAGGATGAAGATGAAGTTAAAAAGGGATAAAGTTGACTCGCCTTGTCCTGGCAATCCCTAAGTTGAAATTATTCTTAAACTTTTATCTCCTTAGGAGTTCTAGGTTGTTTTTTCTCTTTAAATTTTTGTGTAGGAATGATTTCAAATTATCTATCAAAAAAATTATCGTATTTGGAAAATTTCGTCAATTTCTACCCTTAGCGTTCCCTTATTTACTCTTCCAAAAAACTCCTCTCCGAATATCATGAAATTGTAAAGTTATTTTGACGAAAAATGAGCAATGCATGTTAGTCCTCATTATAAATGGGCCTGATCAATCAGTATAATTTCAGGATGGGTTACCATGCGTGCTGAGAGTAGTCACTCTAAAAAAAACCTCTTGTTAAGGGGAAAAACATTTTCTTAAATTTATATATGGTTTAGGTGCGTATTCATAGAACGCGTTTACTTTTGGTAAATTGAAAATTGGGATAACCCTATCAACTAAGCAAAACCTTAACTCAGTTCTTATATTAAGAGGCATCCATTCTATACCAATAATCCTAAGCCGAGAAAGCCAAGATTACATTTACTAGTAGCCCTAAGGGAACAATTATGCTATCGAATTTGCTCGGCCAATAGAGAATTCTTAAACCACCCATTCAACATAAACAAAACTTAAATGCCTAGTTTTCGATGACTTATATCTGTATGGAATTGGTTGATCGAATTACACCAAGCGGTCATTTGCGTTGCCGAGGGAAAGATTTGTCACACTTCCCTGGGAAATGAAACCTAATTTCCATACATGGGTGGACGGAAAAATTAAATACACGGGAAAATGCGACACGATTAAACATTCTTGTTCTTGCACTAAAAAACGCAAAAATGTACATGGAAAAAAAGGGTTTCCCTATCTTTCTGGCACAATATCCACTGCAAAAAGAAATGAAGGGAACCAGTCGGAGAAGAAGCGACTTTGAAGGAACGTTACCCATGTTCAAGACTTTCCTGAAGTATTTCTTGAGGACTTGCCGAGTCTCCCTCCGACTCGACAAGTGGAGTTTCAAATTGATTTGGTACCCTGTGAGCTGCACCTGTTAGCCCCCCACGGGCAACACTTAGATTGGCGCCTTCAGAAATGAAAGAGTTATCTGAGCAATTGAAAGAGCTATCCGATAAAGGCTTTATAAGACCCAGTTCCTCACCCTGGGGAGCTCCAGGTCTTGTTTGTCAAGAAAGAAAACGGGATTCACTTTTCTGGATGTGCATTTGTTTAGGGAATTAAAAATAAACTAACGGTGGAAAGAACCGTTTATCCGCTCCAAGAAATTGATGATTTATTGGATCAGCTTCCACAGGGGCGAGTGTTCTACTCAAAGGGATTGACTTAAGATCAGGATATCCACCAAATTGGTGGGTTTCGAGAAGAAGACATTCCGAAGACTGCCTTAGGGACTCGTTATGGACATACGAATTTTTCATGTACAGGTTAGCCATTTGGGGTTTGACAAGCAAATGCCGTATTCATGGACCTCATGAATCGGGTTTGCAAACCATACCTGGATAAAATTTGTGATTGTTCTTTATTGACGACATTTCTGTTTATTTCGATGAATAAGAAAGAACACGAAGGTAAAACCCTTAAGCAGTCTTGGAATTGCTTAAGAGGAAGAAATTGTATGCCAAGTTTTCCAAATGTGAAAACTTTTGGAATTCCTAAGGACAGTTTTCTAGGTCATGTGATCGATAAGTGAAAGGAATTCATGTGGAATCCAGCCAAGGATTGAATCCTTTAAGGATTGGGTCATCTCCTTCTAAGTTCACCAACGGAGATTCGTCCAATTCTTAGGGCCTTGCTGGGATACTACCGAAGATTTAATTGCAAGGGTTTTGCAAGATCGCCAAAACTATGAACCAAGGTCACCCAGAAAGAAGGTTAAAGTTTTGAGTGGGGCGATAAACAAGAAGCAGCTTTTCAACTGTTGAAGCAAAAGTTGTGCAGTGCACCAATCCTTGCATTACCTGAGGAAGAGAAAGAATCTTCATAGCATACTGAGATGCTTGATGGAAAGACGGGTTTAGGGGCGCTGTATTTGATGCAAAGAGAAAAAAAGTGATTTTCTTATGCATTCCGCCAAGTTGAGATTCAGGAGAAGAATATTACATAAAATCTTGATTTAGAACTTGGTGCAGTGGTGTTTCGCTCTCAAGATTGGTGGACATTATATTATATCGGTTCTTAAGGGTGTAACGGTGCTATACGTTCACTAAAAAGTTATGCATACACAATTTTAGATCCAAAAAGAGTCTTGAAAAAAACATGAGGCAGAACGGGGACGATGGTTAGAAGTTGCATAAGTGATTACGATTGCGATATTCGTTAATCACACGGGGAAAGAATTGTGTTGCTGACGCTTTAATGCAGGTAAAGAACGAGAAACACCGCTATGGGAGTTTCGTCATTGGTTAATGACTATTAGTTTTGGAACCTTCACCAATAACAGGATCTTATGCTCAGGGACAGAGCGCAAAAACCCTTTGAGGAAACATTAAGGGTGAGTCGTTGGGGGAATGTTGGTTATAAAAATGCTAAATTTCCTAGAAGCTATTTAGAGATTCAAAAAAAGTTGGAACCCTACGTGCGGATGGAAACCCTGTGCCTCAATGGCAGAAGTGGTTGGTTACTCTTGTTATGGCGGATTTGGGGACTGTGATCATGCACGAATCCCATAAATCAAAAAACTTATGTTCATCCGGGTTCCGACAAAATGTACCAAGACATAAGGAAGTTTATTATTGGTGGCCCAAACCTGAAAAATGCCGAATAGCCACCTTATGTTAACATGTGTTTGACATTGTGCTAAGGTCAAGGCCCGAGCATCAAAGGCCATCAGGATTGTTTAGTACCAGCCTAAGGATACCGAAATGGAAGTGGGACAACATCACACATGGATTTATTGTCACGAAGCTTCCCTAAGACCTTATCATGCTTATGATACAATTGGGTGTGTTCGTTGACTGACAGCACTAAGTCTGCGATTTCTACACCAATGAGGAGGAGACCGATCCTTATGGGGATAAACTTGCAAGATTTTGTACCTAAAAGGAGAGTGGTCAAGAGGCAGTGGATAACCCGTTCAATTCATGTGCGATCGTGACCCGAGTTTTCGTATCCATTTCTGGAGGGTCACTTCAGACCGCTTCTGGGTACAACTTGGATTGAGTACTGCGTACCCATCCGCATTCAGGCGGAGCAGCAGAGAGGACTATTCAAAACTCTAGAGGCATAATGCTCGTGCTTGTGCAATCGTCTTTGGATAAGGGTTGGGTTAACCATTTGCCATTGGTCCGAGTTTCTCATATTAACAATTGCTATAACCGCTAGCATCAAGGCCGCACCATTTGAAGCACTTTATGGTCGAAAGTGTCGTTCACCTGTTTGTTGGACCGAAGTTGGAGAAGCTCAAATACTCGGGTCAGAAACTGATCCAAGTGTACCACTGGAAAAATCATCCAGATCAAACGAGGAATGCAAGCTGCTCGTGTTCGACAGAAGCAGTTACGCTGACTTGAAACTATCGTTAACCATATGGAAATTCCAAAACAGGGGATAAAAGGTTATGCCTTAATGTTTTCGCCTTGGATTGGGGGTTGTACGTTTTGGCAAACGGGGGAAAGTTGAAGACCCTAGGTTATGTTGGGACTTTTAGGTGATAGTAAGGGTTTGGAGATAGTTGCTGACAAGCTTGAACTTCACATGAAGATTAAGCAGAGGTTCCTATAATTCATTTTCATGATCTAAATATGAAAAAAGCGTTATGTTCTTGCCGACGAAACCATCTAGCCGTTACGTTGGAGGGATTAATTTGGACGGACAAACTTCATTTTGTTGTGGAACCGATAGAAAAAATAGTTGGACCGAGAGGTTAAAACGGTTGAGAGAAGTCGGGATTTCCCATTGGACAAGTTCGATGGAACTCCAAGGAGAGGGCCTGGTGTACACGTTTGGGAGCGTGTAGACCAATTATAGGATGAAATATCCACAAAATCTTCTTCACAAAGACCCACACGTCGTTCAATTGTTGGCATTGTAAGCCTTGAGGACAAGGCAGGGTTTAACGGGGGAAGTCTATAACCTCCCTGTGTTTTTCTAATTCTTTGTGGCGTCAATAATTGTTGCTAGTGATTTTTTTTTTATTGTTAGTGTTTGCATTAAAATTTTTAACTTAAGTTAAATAAATCGCGTACGCCAAAAATTTAGCGTTAATGTTTAAAAACGGGCATCAAACCAATTAAATGTTTACATCAAGCAAATGGGTTATTTATTATTTTAAGGGATAATTATTAGCTTTATTCATTTTATTTTTATCGGATACGTAAAAGTGTATTATCGGTTTCGCGATAAAGTCATGTTTAAGCATACCCGTGAACCACAAAAATATTCTAGCTTCAAAACAATATTCTAGTTTTTATTTTTTCAATGCATCAAAAAAGTTTATAAAAAAACTTTACTTTCATTTTTTAAAAGTGGCGCTCCAATTAAACAAGATATAACCAAGGACATATCACTTTCAACAAAAATACTTTCAAATATAAAAAACACTTCTCTTTACATGATATAACTTCCATTATATCAAAATTTACTTCCATATTGCTAGTAAAATAAAAACAAGTTAGGACATTTAACAAACACATTGCCTTATATCATGGGGATGTTCTCAAGTTCTAGTAACATAGAAGCATGGGAATTCTATGACCAGGTTTGGTTCTACACTTAGAAGTATGGGTCTAACTAGGTATGTGACTTTGACTATCCTTTAGTCCCCATCCCTCACCCGTGCCGGCCCCCACCAAAAAAAAATCCCCCTCCTATGGGGGGACCATTGAGACCATTTTGGTCTTGTTAGTTGATATCTATACTATATATAACACTTATCCTTTTTTTAAAAGAACCACACCAAAATCTTTACACTTAACAAAATCAATTTTCTATCTTTTTCTTCTAAGCCAAAACCCCGGGCATAAAGCACTCTTTTCTAATAATTCCAATACAAAATTTTTTTATAACTTATTTACCCATTCTCATATCATATCTAAGATGTCCTAAGTTATTTTCAAGTATTGGTTAAGATTTCCAAAGTGTTTAAAGCAAGATTAGGGTTTTTCTTAAGAAAAAACTAAGGTTTTTAAGTGCAAGTTTGGTTTTCTAGTCTAAAACACGGGTATAGCATTTGTTTCTTCTTCTTTCATGCATACCTCATAAGGTCTACCTTAAAACCTTTATGTTTTTTAGTTATGAGTTTTTATTCATTATATGGATATGATAATTTAGTTGGAAATCACCTTAGGAATACTTTTGAACATGGAAAAAAAATTGTATATTTTTCTGTGATTATGGGATTTTATGCATTGTTTCCTACGTTGTTATGGTGATGGTAATATCATGAAATAAGGATATTTAAGTCTTGTACAATCTTGGTTTAAAGTATAAAAATGTTCATATGTAAAACTTGTAAATAAAAGTTAATTAAGAAAAGTTCTGAGTTCATGTAAACGTAAATAAACTTATTGATTTGGATGATCATGAAAATATGAAACTTTTGGGAAACATTTATGATTATGTATAACATGTGATCTATCTAAATTATTAAAAGGGGGACTTGTGGTTAAAATTGTGAGGTTGGAAAAGTTATAAAACATATATATATATAAGGTATTAAAAGATCATTTCTGGGGGGACAGAAAGTTTTCGGAATTCCAAAAACAGGGTATTTTATATTTTTATTATAAGGATAATACAAATCACGGGCGATTCCGAAAAGGTAAGAAATTGTTAAAACGGATTTTAATACGGAATAAAGTTACGTTTAAAAACGAGTTTTAGGTTAATTAAACGTAGTTATAAAAATAATTTTTTATAAAATTTATATCAAAAACAGCAAGTTTGATATTTTTAACAAATTACTTACATATTTTTAAGGATTCCAAAACATGATAAGAATCGATAAATTTTTCAAAATTAATAACCGAATACGAGTTAAAAATTTCGCTTAGGTTTTACGACAATTATTTTACTTTGTTATAAAAACTATTTTTTAAAAGTTACTATTATGGACAGAAAAGGTATATTTTTTGTAAAACCCATCATTAAAAAATATTAGAACTTTAAAAATTCGAGAACGTTCCTGAAAGAATCGTTAAAAAATGGAGCTATAAACGGAATAAAATACGACATTTACGTGTTTTACGGGGGACGGTAGATACGATTTTGATAAAACTCACGTTTTGATGTGGAACAGTAAAAGTTACTGTTTTCCAGTAGGTCCGAAAATTCAAAAATGTCAATTTTATGATTAATCGTTTCTTTGTTTACGAAAAGATTGACATTTAAGAAACGCGAGAATCGGGTTTTAAAAAAAGCAAAAGGTTACGCCCAGTTTTACTAACGGTATATAAACGTTTTAACTTATTAAAAACACAATTTTTCCAATTACCATTAGTTGGTGATTGGAGCTATATAGGAATTTTTATGTGGGGTTATCAAAGTAAATATATGTACAATAGGAGTTTCATAATGGAGGCCTCTTCGGATGGCGTTTCGACGAGTTGTTGGATTTACGATTTAAAGTGTCCTAACTCCTCGTACGTCATGTCATGACCTCTTTAATTTTGTAGCGATCGATTTGTACGAGGTAATAATAAACTTTTAGGGATTATATTCCCAATATTGTTAGGATTAAAAGGTACTCGGTACTTATACGGACCTTAATTTTAAATTAGGTTGGCATTAGATCAATTCGTCGTGGCGGTTAATTTGTGATAACTCGGCCATTACTCGCTCATGGTGGTGAGTTCATTAGCCCCAGTTGTAATGCTTTTGTTTTACAAAAAGTTTTTGGGGTGAAAAACAATGCGATGGTTTAACAATTGAAACAAAGTGGTTAAGTCTTCATATTATGATTTAACATGTTGCCTATAGTAGCGATTAACCCAATCTGAAGCCTTTATCATGAATGTTAAATTACGGAGCGCGATTTGTTATGAATAGCAAATCGTATTGGGTTTGGACAAACCCGTTTGGGTGATTAGTATCACACAGAGAAAAAACGAACATTATACCATATTCGAACTAGGATGTTGCCGGGTTAGTACATCACCACGGGAAACGGCCATTAATTTGGCAATTCCATACATGTCAAGCATCAGTGTCATGAGCTTTAGAGCTCGTAATTTACATTATTGATATCTGCACTCTGTTGCATCTATCATACACTTGGGGGAAAAAATCTGGTGGGTCTACAAAATATATGTTTATTCAAAACCTATGGAATTCCACCAACATAATGTTGACGTTTTAAAGCAAGTTTTTCTGGGGGGCAATAAGCACAAGGTGCGATGGAATATTGGTGGTTATGATTTGGATGGTTCTTGCATTAAAGAAATTTTGTGCATTTATTTTGTTATCTGTTATGGGCTGAAAATCTTGAATTTGATTAAGTGAAACAAGTTAAGCTAACGGGGCTTTGAAAGAACAATGAATTTGTTAAATCAATGTATCGTTTTCAAACGGACCTTTTCCCCAACTTGAATCCTACTTGTCCTCAAGTACACTTTAGATTAAACTTATAAAAATGTATCCTAAACGAATGTCTAGGATTTTTCCTTTAAACATTTTTATTTAATTACTAGTGCACAATCAAACACCTCACGAAATAGAAAACAAAATCACTCAAATCACTCAAATAATCTATATGGTAACATTTAGTAGTTTGCTCAATTGCTCGGTCGTGACGAGTATTCTATCATAAGCTTGGCAAAGATACACATCTCCACCACTAAAGCTAAGGAGTAACCAGTCTAAAAAGGTAAATTAAGTGAATATGATAAGGCTTAAGGTTTGATCATTTTTTTTAATCTCTATCGATACTAATATTCTAGAAAAGGCGACAAAACCATAAATGCGCGCCCAAATCTATGACCGCGACACTTGTGATTGCTCACTCCCTAACTCGAATAAGCTAAAGAATATGATTAAGTAATCTTCGCCAATAGTATTACACCAACAAGGGCAACAAAACCACACATACACATTTAAATCCATGAATGAGATACATGTGATTGCTCACTCCCTCATTCGAGTAAAACCAAATGTTAGGATGAAGAATGATATAGGGTGGGAATTAGCTATGGGAAACATATATAATTGGTGTAAAAACAAAATAACGAAACATATAGATTAAGTCCAACCAATAAACAAAAAATGTTGCTAGCTACTTTCCCGACCACAACCTTGAAAAAGACACAAATCACCGACTAACTCACGCTTTAACACAGAAAACACACGCTTTGTTTAGTAGACACGAATTAGACTCAAAGATGTCTTAATCATCATCCGTAATGATCCATAAAAACAAACTTTAGTTGGCGTTCCCATAACGACCAACTCCCAATCATCCATAATATAGTACAACAATAGTGGCGATATCTACCACTTGATACAAAAATATACATAGTTGGTTAATTTTTGCGACCAACCTCAAATAATATACAATAATACTTTATATCGTTGGTTTATAGTACGTACCAACGAATAATCGATCATCTCATAAAAAATAAAATCGGTTAAGTTTAGACGAACCGATTATCTCACAATCCTCTCCTTTTTTTCTCTCTTACATTTTTTGTATTTTTCTATTCTTTTCAATTTTTTTAATCAAAACATCATAAAGTGTAAAATTTCATCACTTTATGATCATAATAAATCTTGATACTAATTCCATAATGCTCATGACTCAGAAATAAAAATAATAGTGAAAGTAGTAAACACACGAAAAATAAAAGAAACTACTTTCATATTCCCATTGTAATGTGCACTTTCCGACCTAACCAAAGAAAAGAAATACACACACAAACACAAGAAGTACATACTTTTACACAAAAGAAACTAGCAATCAACCACGAACTTAATCTACAGGGTAGGCTAAAGTGTAAGGGTGTAACGAAACATATTTTAGTGGTGTAAGAAACGAAAGGAATGACTAAGAAGGTTTTTCTAGGGGTATCTTACTCTAAAAATGAGAGTAAACAAAAGGGTTTTATACGAGGGTTAACTATCCAGTGTAGTTAGTTAATGACACATAACATTTATAAACGGAATAGGTTTTTTGGTTTAATCCTAAAAATTTACCAATTTCGACTAGTCACTCCAATTATAAAAATAATACTTATTATGGTGGTCTCGAATAGTTTACCAAGCCAAGTTCTAAAGTTTACTACAATCACCGACACACTCATATATTTGTGGAATTTTGGGTAAAATGAGGGAAACGGAATAGGCTTGATCCTCACAATATGGGAATAAGGGTTATGTGTGCGGGTCATGCAGCTAATAATCTTACAAAAACCTGCTAATTTTTTAAAAAAATTTAGGCATAAATTAGGCATATTCTTGTAAAAATAAGGACAAGTAGCGTTCTAATTCTCCTCCCGCTACTTTAGATACACAACGCCCACGTTGTATAAATATAACATGAAAAACAGGAAATATAAAGAATTAGAATGAAAACTCCCCTGGGATTTGCTCGGTATGATACTTCATGATGAGTTTATGAGCAACTTTGTGTGTTGTGTTACGGCTCTGAATCCTAGCGTGACTAGCACACATATACGATTCTACATTATTTGTACACCACCACTTCCTTCATTCATGATTAGTACTTCTCTGTTTAATCATAAAGAAAATCTCAGCAATTGTATCTCTGAATAAACGTCGGTTAGAATAAGAAAAATAAAAACGATAACTATACAGGATGATCGATACGCCGTATCCATTGTGGTGGATACGCCGTATTAAATCCTGTAAGAAAAATAATCTAAATACGGATCAGAGGTCAAATACACCGTATTCAGAATCCTAAATACGATGTATTAACTAGTCTAACAATAAAGTTTGAAAAGTACTAAAAAATAAACAGATAAAGTGTTTAGGGTATTCAATACACCGTATCCATTGGATTGGATACGCCGTATCGACATTCTGAACAGACAGACTCGATACAAAAATTGAAATAACATTACGGGTTGTCTTCCAGCAAGCACTTTTATTTATTGAAGAGTCTTTAAGTTAGACTCCCTTCAGCTCTACTTTGTACGCGTCAAGGACCACCCTTCATCTTTCTTTTGAAAAATCTCTTGGTAGACCTGAGACACGTTTTCTTTAGTTAGGACCCAAATGTCACACTCATACTCCTTAATAGCAGCATATTCTTCGTTTGGTCCCAATGAGTAATTAATTACCTCAAACTTTTCAGATTTGAATGTTGGTGGTTTCTCGTAAGGTATCCTAAGTAATTTGCTCTTCCTTTCCTTGAATCTTTCCTCCTCTTCATCAACATAGTAAGATGCATCATTTGGAATCAAGTAATCATCTAAGTCTCTGATATCATCATCATCATCTTTCCATCGGTCTTGGATTATCACGCTATTCTTGATTTGCTTGAATTGCATCATTATCATCATTAGGTAAGTAGTTGCTCCAAGCATCTTTCCTTGATTCTTCCTCTTCTTTCGTTCCCCGCCAATATTCTTCTAACTTCATCATTAGTTCATGATCAAGTTCGTGATAATTACTGAAACTTTCTTTTAATCAAGGGCAAAAATTATTTTCTTCTATATTCTCATGTCCCTATGATCCTTCAAATATAGCTTTTTCTTTCAAAGCTTCATCCTTCAAATCACCATCTTCAAGTCCTTCATACCACTCATAATTTTGAAAATAAGTCATGTTGCCTACTCAAATCATTCCCGATAAATTTCCTCCATTACAATTATAACAACCTGTAATTTTACAGTATTTCATCAATGTAATATCTACTTATTATATTAAGTACTACTTTTTCACGGGAATAAAATTTCGTTTCATTCTTTATCCGTAACATAATTTACATTTATAAAGTAAACGAGTTCACGCAACGACCTATGCCTATTCTATATATGTTTACATCAAGTAAATGTCCTAATATGTCAAGTCAACAATCTAATATCCATTTTATCATATACGTTACTCATTTAACAAAGTTTTTACGACGATAATACCAAATGAGCTTAAACCATTAACGTTTACGTTTAAAACCTAATTTCATGTAAAGTACACATTCAAAATGAATGTACAATCAATCAAATCACATGTACAAGTAATATAACATCTCATTTGAATATACTTTCCCTCCAAAATAAGGTACAAGTCTTTTAAAGCATAATGTATAAGTCATTAATGCACGACATCCAAAATAGCCATTTTACCTCTGTTTTCCTAAGGAAACTTGTACAATCCATCAAGTACAAGTTACAAGCAAGTCATGTCTTCCATTTTTATTTTTATAATCATCCCACCGCCCCCCCTCCCTCCCTCTACCATTACGAACTTCATCGATACTTAAACTAGCATAATACCCTAACAGCAAAATACTACACCATGACCCGTTTCTTGGTTTTTATCCATTGTAAACCTAAACCAATACTCAAATAAGTTGTAAGTTACAAAATTACAACTTTCAAATCACATTACATCATCATTTTAACCATTTCTTAACAACAATGTACAAGAATTAAACCTAGAAAACACTAAACGAACCCTAATTTCAAATTTTACCTATTTTGAACTCGAACCACTAATCAAACCTTGTGGTAAACTCTTAATACAAACCTTATAAGCCATAATCTATCATTAATAATCAGATTCACACAAAAAATTAACTTGAAAACCTAACCGTGCCTATTGAACCTGGTATTTACCTTTTTTCTTTCATTTTGACCCATTTCAAGAGTTAACTTTGCATCCAAGCACCTTAATGACTCACCTCCTTCACTTCCAAGCAGCTTACAAGGTCCTCTTTTCCATTACTTGGCTAGAAAAGAAGCCACATCTCCCCTTTTCCTCCTTTTTTAGCCGCGACACCACCAAGACCAAACAACACCTCCATACTAGTTTCTAGCTTATGTTACTCATCCTCTAGCCTCTACACATCGTATCCTAGCTGCTAAACCTCATGTCAAGCCTTGGTCACCAAGTTTTCTTGGCCACCAAGGTGAATTCGAGCCCTATATAAAGGGGTAAAACCCTTCCATTTACTAAACCATCCCGCAACTTCTCTCTTATCACAAAATGGATGTTCTAATATTCATTGCAGAATTTATAAGATCAATAGAAGTCCCAAGACTAGAAGTGAAGCAAAGAAACCAAGAAAAGAAGCCATGGAGTTGTTATTCTAGGCGTACAAAGCTAAAAGTCCCCATTTCGACCCGTTTCCAAGCTATAAGCTCAAAACCAGGTTCCATAAGCTCATATTCTATTTTCATACCCTTATAATGTTCATATGATCATGCTTAAACTATTTTTAAATCTTTGAAACTCATAAACATGTGTTGTTATTACCTTTTGATTCCAACCTGAGCTCATGAAACCCTATTTCATTTGTTTCACATAATCCATTGCTAAAACTTGTAAACTATTGTTATAATTTATTCTAATAAGCTTATCTAACATTATAATAACGACTTTATCAAGTCTTGAAGGAATTTGAATTAAAAACCTATGCGTTTTTGTTTTAATAAAAAAAAGGGAAGATGGAAGTCGGGGGTGAGCAAGGCTCGAACCCCCGACCTCAACACCCTCAACCTTTTTAAAGCCTCACACTCCCATACACAAACCATCTCGCCCTTGGGTCTTTTTTGGTATAAGAGTGCAAAAATAATCCTTTATATGCGTTTTAGCTCTTTTAGTATAATAAGCAGTTTTTGCTTATTACACAGCTTATTCGATAAGCTGTGTTTCCAATTTTATTTTTCTTAGATTCTTCACCATTCAAGCTATTTTCCGTAATTTTTTTAGATTTTTCATAAAACGTTTAGTATTTTTTACATTTAATTTTCTTTAAAATTGTTTTTAATTCATAAAAAATTATAAAAAAGTCAAAAAAATATAATTCTTTTTTAGAAATTTTTTTTATCATATAGTTTCTAGGAAAATTAGTTTTGCTTCCGTAGGGTTTAATCCTTTTTATACCAAAAATGACCTTTTAATGATTAAAATGTGCAAAAATATGCTTGTATTTGTGTATTTCGTTGTTTGTGAATGTGTAGGTACGGATATTGCAAAAATCACAAGAAAACGGTCAAAACCAGACAAACACGAACACGGGAACGGATAGAGTGCACAAGAGCCGGAAGTTTCTAGCAAAAGGTCATCAAAAGTCAACCCCTGGTCAACTCTGGTCAACCACAAAAGGACAAAACCCTCAAAAATACCAAATCAGTCCTCAAAGTTAAATCATATTACACAAAAGACCCTAAAACCCTAACACCATTATCTCTTTTATACTTAAGAGATAACGGTCGTTATCTCCTAAACATAAACCCTTAAACCTTTTCACCTGGCCCATTTCTTTTTATAAAAGCCCAAGTCAAATCCTCACACCCCGGGTCAAACAAAGATATAAAAAGAAAAGAAAAGGGCAGGAAATCCTGTTTGTTACTATTCACCGTCTTCTCCGTTTAACCTCACCTCAAATCAAAGGGTAAAATGCAATTGACAGCGTGGCTCTAAGATTCGAGTACCAAGTTATAAGTTGGCAAAAGAAGACGTCACCAAAACCTCCCATTGGCTAAGACACCTCAAGGAATGACACGTTGGATGCAAGGAAACACACAAGGAAAGGAATTTTTGCACTAAATTTAGTGCAAAAGAAGTACACAACCTCTGACACAAGGATTGCCACGCTGGCAATCCGTGTGATCACCTATTGATCCAACGGTGAAAGATTGGTATCCAATGATTGAAAGGAATGAAGGGTGTGGATTAAAAGGAGCGTGTAACAAACTTGAAGACCTAGAAGCTTCCTCTCAGGCTATAAATACAAGACCTTCTCACTCACAAAGGGGAAATCATCTTCTTTTTCAGTTTTTAGTAGCTTAATATTTAGCTTATTTTCATGTAATTTTTTAGCTTATGGTTTTTAGCTAATTGTAATTTCCTTTTCAACTCTTTGTATTCATTTCAGTTATTAATAAAAATTTGTTTTCATTTAAACTCTTTTGTCAATTCTGATTTCACTTTTATGGAAAATGATGGTTGATTAAGCTCATTTATTGTTTCATAAGCTCATACTATTTTTAAGCTACTAAAAGCTCTCTTATAAACCGGATCATCCCTTGGAATTGGATGGCTGCTGGATGATCAAGTTTGGTAATAGTCCTTGAAGGTCAAGGGTTATGATAGAATAGGAATTGATTTTGCTTATAGCTATAAGCTGTATGCATAAGCTCTGATTGAGCAAACAATCCCTGTTTAGCTGGGATTTCAGGTTCTACATCATTTACTTTTTCTGTCTTTTAAATTTCCTAGTTAAATTGTTCTTACTAGCTTAGATTTGCTTATTGTCTGCTTTGATTTACTTATTAATTGTTTAAACTTGCTTATTGATGCTCATTTTAGTAGTTTTATGTTAATTGTGTTAACTAGATAGTTTTAATCTTAAGTTTGCTTTCTATTTCTATAAAACTGTCAAAAAAACCAAAAATAAGTATCATAGTTTAAATAGCTTAATATCCTGGCTTATTGTTTGCTTATACCTGCTTAAGAGGTCTGTCTATAGCTTATTAATATCTGGTTATTGATTTATTAGTCTTAAATCTCATCTTCTATAAGCTAAAATGGATTTTAGTAAAATAAAGGGGTGTTTGGGTCAGCAGTACTAACTACAAGTTAGTACTGCTTGTGGCCTTTTTGTCTTTTGACTTGGTTTTAGCTTCTTAATTAAGTTAGTTTGAGTTGGATTTATAAGCTG
>BQNB010009213.1:0-16385 GCA_026074375.1 Tanacetum coccineum
AACGAAGACGATTTGGGCGACGGATCATCTTTAAATAAACTCATTTCATCTCGTATGTCCATTTTCAACCATTAATTTTGATGAATACCTATTAGGGTTAGATTTGGGAGTGATTTAGGGGTGGGTGGTTACTGTGTGTGTGAGTGTGTGTGTGTGTAACGGTTGAGAGAAATGAATGCTCTGTGTGTTTGAGTTCCGAGTGTATAAGATAAACATAAAATTACAAAAATACCCCTACCTAAATACAGTATTAAAAATAAAATGGGAAAATATCTACACCGTTGGATCAGATTAAAATGAAAGGTGGAGATCCACCGGTTTGTTCTTTGAGAAGGAAGTGTTCTATAAGGAACTTTTGTCCATGAATAAAATGTGAGGGGTCTCAAGTTCAATTCATGTTAGGTGCAAACAACTACACAACAACTACAACTCTGATAAAAAAAACACTAAAATGGTCATGCCAACCTTCCCAAAAAGGAGAGAGCTTTACTCGGATCAGAGAGGGTAGGGTTCCACTACAAACCATTCGAGCTAAACTTGATTATTGTTCCTATACAGTTCGAACAATCTATGGGGTATTAGGCATCAAAATTTGGATATTTATAGACGGGGAATAATAAAATAAACAGTGTGTGTGCCAGTGGGTTAATAAAAAAAACTTATTCGTATTATATCTGTGCACTCTTGTTTACAAGATAATAACATGCATGCATAAGTTTGATGTAATATTTAAGTATCTTATGTCCGGATCCTGTAATCTCTATCTAGAGGAGGGCATGACGAACGTTGCATCCGTAGTTCAAACAAAGGCATAACGTACAGTCATGCCCTTGAAGGATATACTGCATCCCAAGTGGGAGCATGTTAACTTTTATGATCATTAGAGAAACCAACAATAACAAGACAGTGGAACATCACAAATTCAAGAGAGGGGATATCAATTACGATTATTACAAAAAGGGCTAATGATAAGTAACAGTAACTAACATTCACGAATGTATCATACTATGTGCAACAAAAATCTCTGTATAATTAAAACGCTACATATCTAGATGACAGAAGAGAGGTTATACGTTAATAATACTTGCTATCAGTGGCAAAGAGACTTGTGACTATCACTTTAATCAAGTACAATTTCTGCTAGGTGCAAACAACCCTAAAGTAGCCGCGACAACCTTCTGAAAAGGGAGGGCTTCACACCCTATGGATTAGTCGGCCAAAAGGTCGGAAACCATGGTTACCCAGAATAAAAGAACTTTTGAAAGTTAACCACAGAATGTATAGTAAAATAATAGGAGAGCAGATTCAACCAATCAGTGCTTTGATAGTTCTTCTCGTCTGCATTGTGTTTAACCACCACGATTTAAAACTTAACATATTCATAACTCAATGCAGATCCTTGAGTAGAGAGATCTGACATGCAATGTGTAGTTCAAATTGAACCACGGACCACATAGGATATAGTTTTATAGTTCATGGCTGGCATGCATTTCACATGTCTCATGTCACATGTCAGATTTTAAATAATGGGTAACTGAGAGAAATGTGTGGCGATTTATGGATCTTTAATGTTTAGCAAAGACAAGTTCGTTTACCCCAAAGAATCACCTTTGTCTTGTACACACAAATTAAAAAACTTAACATTGAGATATGCTTACTGATGTATTTTTGCTTAAAGACAACAATAAGGCACATGAATGAGAAAGAGAGGCTACGATACTAAATCGAGAGGTTGTGGTCGAAACGAAACTTTCAAATAAATCACATTTTAAAATTCCGTAATTTTGTTTGAGCTTGATGCTCGGTGCAATAGTTAATTACATATTTTGCAATGCTCTAAAAATGAGTGACTTGAGTACAAGCTCAATTAGCTTGTTTGGGGGCAAATTTGAGCACCAATACACGATTTAGTACAAGGGTATTACAGTAAAGTTTAAAAAAATTGGTGGTGTGTTGAGAATTAAAATGGTGCACAAATGACTTTCCTTCCAGAATTGTCATGAATGCTATGATGTAAGTATGCAATTGATGCAATCACACACATTTTACTATAAAGTGATAGCAGATCAGAATAAAGACCAATCAACCATTTGACTGTGAACTCTAGATGATATTGCTAATTTTCTACTTCATGATAACATGACTTTTTGGTTGTCATTATCAGTCGGCATTGCCTAATCAAGGACAAAAAACAGGGAACTATCAAAAAATAAGAGGAGAATTTGGAAACAATAACATAAGTGATAAATAAGGTTCTTTGAAATTGTTGCTACTATGACAGCAAGAGAAAAGTCTTACGTTGTCGCTTGTAAACGGCAAGAAAGTTATAACTTCTTAAAGCGATCAAAATAATAATTTTAACTTGAAATACATGCCTTATCTATGTCCATGATAGTATAACATGTGACACGATTTTGTGACCCAAATATATGACACATGCACAATCCTTAACTCTTTTAGTTACTACTAGGCAACTTGATGCAAAAATGAGTGATGAATTTAGTAATAGGGCACATAGATAAGGATCGAATACCCTAATATAATAAGGCAACCACAAAAAATAATACAACATCCGTCTCATAATAAGTGTCCACTTGAAATTTTCAAAGTCTTTGTTATTGAATTTTGATCATAAATATTTGTATTTGTGTTAGTTAATGCTTAATAAAAGTTATATGAATATATTCGGTTTATAAATGAATTTTCAATGGTATAATTTTCATCATGTATTATATAACACAAATAAAAATATTTATGGTCAAAGTTAGATAAAAAAGACTAAAAAAAGTTCAAGTGGACACTTATTATGAGACGGGGGGAGTAGTGGATAACTAACCTAACTAGGAAATATCCATACATGATTGACCTATAAGTAATTTGTTTCTTTGACACCGTACCAACAAGAATTTGATCTCATTGTAGCTAATTAAGGTAGCCCAAAAACATCATGGACTAACAAGTCTCTGGTCATGAAACCAGTTCATAATACAAGACCATGGGATAGTTGTTTTATAGTTTCTAAGTACTTTTAAGCGATGCAGAAAAGGTGCAAGACAGAAATAGAAGTTCATAAAAGCATGGATATTACTGCCTATGTCCCAAAATTATAAGGCTATTTTCATTATGGGATGTCCCAAATTAATAGTCCTCTTCTTGTTTCAACCAATCAAAAGAGAGATTATTGAATGGGGACAGTATTTGATCGGTCGAAAAGTATAGTAGTGTGTTTTTTGTCTACGGACAACAATTTTGGGACAAAGGGAGTATGAGCCAAAAAGGCCTGGTGTTTTGATTTTTTTTCTTTTCTAGTGAAGATGATTGCTTTTTTTTAACGGCGCTTTTATTGAACTAGCAAGAAGCTAGAAGAAGAATCAATTTACAAACAAGTTTTACAAGTAGACATAGAGTCATTTAGCCAATCGAGCCATAAAGGTCGAAAGGTTTTGGACCTATTATCAATCCAAGAAAAAGAAAAAGTTTTGATGTCATCCATGAGGGTATCTTTCCGTGATGGCTTTTTGTCGAAGCAAATCTTGTCGCGGTAGCGTCAAATTACCCCAACAGTAGTTAGAATAACCCCATCCATAATGTTTTTAGCCACAACAGGAAGGTTTGCTGAATCAACCCATGTTATCAGGTCCATAAGCTTATTAGGCATATTATCCATTTTCCACCATTTAAAAAAATGAACTCCACAGATTACAAGCCAAATTGCAGTGCAAAAATAGGTGTTGAGCATATTCTATGATGCCATCACAAACCGGGCGTAACAAGGAGTGAAGATCGATACCACGTGAGTCTAGGTTTGAACTTGTTATATGTCATGTTTGCATCGTAGATATCATACGAAAGTTATAGAATATGAGGAGAGGAGCTAGAGAGTATTTGTAACAATCTGCATTTTCACGTCATTTTACGTCAATAAATATTCAACTATTTATTTTAAACTTTTGCGCGTTTACTTTTAATTTTCATCGTTTAGTTAAATCGCGTAAACTAAAAATCAACATTCAACATAAACCGTCATCAAACAAATAAAAATTTACGTCAAACAAGTGTTATATTATTTTTACGAAGATAATTATTAACTTTTTATATTTTATTTTTATTGGTTACGTAAAACGTCTATGTTTCGCAATAAAATACATTTAGACATACACGGAAGCACCTATACCTATCTATACTCAAACAAATACCCACTTTTATACCTAATACCCAAAAATTATATCATTTTACACTTAATAAGTCATATGGCCAGTTCTAGGAGTATAACACACTTAATAAAACATAACTCTCCACTAATGTCATCTCACCTAGTTATAACTTACGCCAAGTACTCTTCCAACACCAATTCTCCATAAATTGGCACACCACCCTTGTCCTTTCCCCCTTTGTAACCGTTCTCTCCTCCTAGGGAGGAGGAGGACACCTTACACCATGTAATATTACCACATCTTAGTTCATGGTTTCATTATAGTGGTTTCCATAATACCTCTCCTATAAAAGGCAAGTCCTAAGTATTATTAACACACACTCTTTCATAATTCATAAGTAAACTTTCCATTTCTCTCTTGTTCTTTGTACTACCCCACGACTCAAAATTAAATTCTAGGGTTTCCATAGTTTTCAATTTACAAAGATTACAAGCATACAAGTGTTCTTAAGTATAACATCTAAGGTATATCAAGGTGGTTTGAAAGCTTAGGTATTGTTTTAGCAAGGGTTTAATCAAGAAGAAACTAGGGTTTTCTAATTAAGGTTTGCTATTTGGGGTTTGATTGTGTGTTCATCATCTTTCTACACTCTTCTAAGGTCTACATAAACCCTAATCTTTTCTAATGATTCAATTTCATATTTTATATCATGTTATATTTGTTAATCACCACCTAGGGTTTGTTTTGTAGATTTATAAAATATAATGAGCTTGTTTATGATTGATGTATATATATATGTAACTATGGTGAAATGATAATTAAAATGCAAGAACATACTTTATATAAGTGTTGATAAATTTATAGATTTAGTTTATAAATTAAATTGTTGAAAGTTTATTATCAAAGTTTATATACAAATTATTATGAGGAAATTATACTTAGACAAGAATGATGGACCTAATCTTGAGAAACAAAAATATGTAATACATGTGGTATAAATTAATGTAGACGACTTGTACAAATTAATCAAGTAATAATTTATAAAACTAGTTTATAAATTACACACACAAATATATAAGCAAACTGTTTTAAACATTCAGTTTGAATTCAAATTTTGATAAAATATACAACCTATTGATTTAAATAGTACTATTTATGAAGATTCCGTGCATATAAAGAGCTTGAAAAACCGAGCTATAACGAAGAAGTTATGAATTTTACGAGATTACGATAACTAAATATATAAAAGTGTTTTTATAAAAATAGTTTTATAAAAACTGACACAGATTCGAAACTGATAAAATTTCATAAATATTTTATTATGATACATCATTTCAATAGGAACCCGTACATATAAAGAACTCTAAAAACGGAATTAAAACGAAAGAGTTATGAGTTTTGAAAGATTTAAAGTTAGAAAAATAGTTTTATAAACACATTTTGAAATTACTATTTTGACACAGATTTTTATAAAAACAATGAGTATTTTATTTAGATAGTTTATCTCGTCACGATTTTATACAGATAAAGAACAAGCAAAATGGAGTTAAAATGAGCAAGTTACGAGTTTTTAAAGATTTCGGGTAAATAAAAATTACAAAAACTAATTTATTTTTATAAACAATTTTCTGTAATTTTTATAAAAATATAACAATCTGATAAGAATATAAAAAGTGGTTTACGAGTGTTTTTGAGTCCGTTTGGGCTATAAAAACGTTAAGAAATATTATCGTAACATTTATATAATATTTATATACGTTTTTAACTTTATAAATATTATTTTATAAAACAATTAAACCGTTTATATAATATCATTATATAAACAATAAAAATATTAAATCAAGTGTTGTTAACAAATAATTAATTATTGGACAAATGTAACATTCTTACGGATACTATACTTGGACATTAAATTAACAAGCGTGACTTGAATATTGTTTCAACTTTCATAAATTAAACAAAAACTAATAGGTGGTGATGCAACTCTATAACTTACGATGTTGTATTTATATTAAATACATTATACTTATACGACCTATAATTAATTAGGTTGCATTCCGGATCGTTTGAGACGATTACTTTGTTGATTTTGCGATAATCACTACTTTCACTAGAGGTGAGTTTATAGCCCCTCTTTCACTTGTTTTACATTTACTTTACAAATCTCGGGGGAGAATACATACTTGTTACAACTTGTTTACATATTCATTTACAATCTCTTTTAATACTCTTCTACATACTTGTTTATCTACTTGATTTCGTAACTCATTTATATACTCGTTTACATGAACGTTTACAAACACATTTACATGATTGATTACAAACTCGGTTACATGAATGTTTACAAACTCATTTACATGGTTGATTACAAACTCGTTACATACTCATTACAAACATGTTTACAAATTTGTTACACACTCATTTTCATATCTCGCGGTGAGATACACTACTTGTTTTCACTTATGGACGCAACAATTTTACTTTGATTCAAATGATTACGGATTAGCTTAAGTTGCATGAACTGTTAATTACTCGGAGGGTAAGCGCGAATGTTATAAGATAGATCTATTTGGGATTGACAATCCCCGTTCGGGTAATTAGCTCTCACTAGTTTTGGCGGTACCGAACTAACGAACGTTATACCATGTCGGAGCATGACTGGATTGGTGTCTACAGGGCCAACAACTACATACTCAGGAACTCTTACCGTGCCTTGAATAAAGTGGCATACATTGAAGTCTACGCCGCAGTTTCATGAACTTAGGGGTGAAATCGTAATCACACATGGTGACTATTGTACTGGATACAATGGTCATGCATACTTTACAAACGCTTTAGTCCAACTATACTTCACTTTTTGTGACTATTGTATGGGACACAATAGTCATACACATCTTGATTTCAACATTCATACATACATTTTTGTGACTATCATAAGGGTTGAAAAGGTCATACATACTTTACAAAACTCAAATTCCAACATTTTAACAATCACATTTGTGTGGTTTGTGTTTATACGCATTTTAAGAAAACCTATGTATTTAAGTTTATACGTTGCAAGTCTTGTATGGACGGGACATGTAGCACAGTAAGTTTACATATATATAGTTTTGTGATACACATTTATACTTACAAAAACCTATGAACTCACCAACTTTATGTTGACACTTTTAAGCATGTTTTTCTCAGGTAAATTAGATGCTTGGCTTACTTGATGTTCATTGGAGTCTAAACATTTCAAGGTTTCTTTTCAAACGACACACTTAGAGGTCGTTCCATCACATTTTGTGTAAATGTACTCATAAAGTAACGCTCCCGGACATACTTTTTGTGGAAACCGTAGAGGGGGGTGAATACGTTTCCATTTAAAACTTTAAATAAAAACATTACATAAAAATCTTTCGGCGGTCCCATAAATATATGGGGGCCGCCTAGTACATCAGGGGGCCGCCTGATTTATAGGACCACCTCCAGAAGAGGTTTTCGGACTAAATCTTTTGTATCAAATTACCAATCAAGTTTGACGTAATATGAGAAGTGTCGATAATAGATTTATAATAACTAGTGCATATTCTACCAATATATCCATACTCATAATGTCTACTACAAAGAGCTACACAACCATGACTAACATAACATACACAACAATTCACACAATCATAAGTGCAATGCAATTGTAAAGGTAAGGAGATAAATGTAGAGACATAAGTAATGAGAAAGGTAAAAGAAAATACAAACCGGACACGATGATTTATAGTGGTTTGGTCACAAAGCTACTCTTCGCCCTACTCCACTCCCCGAGTATCCAACTCGAGAGTTACTTTACTAATCAACAAGCTCCCTTTCGGCGGAGAAAACCTTATAACGTTGCTTACATTATTTTCCGACACTAAGCTAGATGTCGAGTCCTTCTTCTGGTACAACCAAACCCGTTATGTTTTGTGGCCAACATAACAAACCTTGTTTTTTATGGCCTAAACACATAAACCACGTCGCTTACAATATTTTCTAACACTAAGCTAGATGTCGAGTCCTAATCTTAGCTAGAACCAATCTACCACTTCACCAATGTATTTTAAGGCCTAAAATACTAACCAACCCATAATCAACCCTTTCGAATATACACACCATTCAGATCTACACACTACTAAAGATTGGAAGACATGGACTCGATCTATATGTAACAAGTGTTACAAATAGACTAACTAGACTACATAACTTCGTATCTTGACGATACGAAAGTTATTCTCTTACACTTGAGGGAAGAAGGAAAGGATAGAAGATTGGATCACATTTAAACAAGATTAAACAAGTTAAATGATCAAAGATTTAGAGAGATTTAGTAAGATCTAGAGAGAGAAAGAACTGAAAGAAATTCGTGCAAAAGGGTTATTTTTTTCTGCTAGAAATAGTGCAGTATTTATAGACAGGATTTCCAACGGCTAGTTGGTGGCGGTTCTGGCGGTCCCAGATAAATCTGGGGGCCGCCAGGCCTATAAGGGGGCTGCCACTAGAGTACGCTCCTGTTTTTGTATTTTTGTAAGGAAGGTTGTATCTGGTATAGAAGCTTCCATTTTGGGGCTAAAACCAGATTCAAATTTTATTATATAAATAAAAGATTTTCTTTTATTAAAAAGTGTTTTTGTATATTTATTAAAAATGTAAAGTTTAAGACAAAAACTTATTTCTTTAATCATCTTACAAGTTTAATGCTTGTTTGTACATATCGTATGTGATTTACGTCGGGTGTAAACATAAAGAGATCATATAGATTAAATATGTTTGTACAAGTCACATGTTTGTCATCACCAAAACATAAAGAGATCATATAGATTAAATATCGTAATATTTACACTAACAATCTCCCTCTTTTTGATGATGACAAAACATGTAAACTATAGCACATAGTAAAGTTTTAAAGTTACTCGTTTACACTCCCTTCTCCCCCTTTTGTCGAAGCAAAAAGGTATTATGTGGATAATGGTTGGAGCATATAGGTTGGAGGTTTGAGAAGAAGACATGAGAAGAGGGTATGTGCTCCAGGTATATACGTTGGAGGAATGAGAAGAAGGTAGGTGCTCCGAGTATATAGGTTTGAGGTATGAGGAGAAGATATGAGATATAAAGGTGAAGGTGATTGTGTGTTTCTTGGATAGTTTAGAAAAGGTCATAAGAGATGAGAAGAAGGCATGAAAAGAACTAAGAAATGAGAGGAAGACATGAGAAGAAAGTAAGTACTTCAGGTATATAAGTTGGAGGAATGAGAATGAGGTAGGTACTTTGAGTGTATATGTTGAAGGAATGAGGATAGTAGGTTTGCTTCATAGTATATAGGTTAAAGGAATAAGAAGAAAATGAGAAATAAGGTTGAGGTAGTTTTGTGTTTCTTTGATAATTTAGGAGAGGTCATGATAGATGAGAAAAAGGCATGATAGAATTGTAGGTACTTCAAGTATATAAGTAGAAGGTATTAGATGAAACCTGAAGGTTGAGGTGATTTTGAAGTGATGAGTGAGTATTTGGAGTATGGAAGGTGCCTTCATCGTATTTGACAATCTCCGATCATATCTTCCAATAAGTGAGCTTGCATCATCCTAGTGAAGTCTTCTATCATCATGGTTTAACCAACTCCATGCTATTTACCCACATATCTCCTAGCTCCCCTTACTCATTGCGTCTCAATGATAATATCATTCCTTGGATATTGCTTAATGGTTCATGGTCAAATAAATTACCATCGATGCTCAAGAAGTTCGATGCAATTTAAATAAGTAGAGCTCTTGCAAGTGCTCCCCCTCGGTGTATGCTCTTCCTTGTTTGGGGAACCAATGAATCAAGATATTTTTGTGCTACAAAACAAAGTTAGTAGACAAGTGTATATATACATATAGCAAAACATTAGCCGGGGACTAGACATGCACTTCTCGGTTTATATTCTAAAGTATGACACTTTAAAAGAGAAGTAGAAACTAGACACAAGTAATCATTAAATGATGAAATAAAAAGAATCGAGACGTATGTTTACGGAGAAAGATTAGACCGACTTTTAATAAACGAGAATGGGATTCGTTTATTGATTGACACAAAAATATTATGAGAATGACCTTTTAAAAGTAGACGAATGACACTTAATATCTTGTCAAAATATGTCAAATATATATATTCTTTAAAAAAAAGAAAAATAAGACTAGGATGGAGACGATGTGCTCTTGGATGTGAATGAAAATGATTCCATAGAGCCGAAAAGTGGGAAAGGATGAGCGATACTAAAGAAGGAACGTGTTGACGAGAGGTTGATAGAAAAATTGATATATCATTTGCACTAACAATTGATGTGCATATGACCCTATCGAGACAAAAGTGGATGATTGGGAATTCAAAGGTTTGTTTGGTGTTTTGTTGGTTGACAATGTTGAGGAACAAAGGTGGGATGTGAAATGAGGTAGTTCTTTCATGGTGGAAGAATAATGAGGGACTCAACAATGTGGTGACTCAATAACACTTGAAGATTGAATATCTTCTTTATGTTCTTTACTTTCTAGAAAGTGGAAAGTTTTGCGAAGGAGTGACATTTCATTTCGCAAATTACTTAAATATTTCGGATGAAATAATTAAGTTGTCAAGGGATATAAGAGGAATTCTAATAGTAACAAGACTATTAGAAGAGAGAAGAAACATTTAGAAGTGAGAAGAAACGTTAGAGGTGAGAAGACTTATTAGAAGTAAAAAAGGAACATTTAGGAGTGAGAGGAAACGTTAGAAGTAAAAAAGGCTATTAGAGGTGAAGAGACTGTCAGAAGTGAGAAGACTATTAGAAGTAAGAGGACTCTTGGAAGAGAGAAGAACCGTTTAGAAGTAAAAAGGCCATTTGATGTGAGAAAAGACGTTTACGATAAGTGAGGACCAAGATGTGAGGGGATTTGTGAGTATGACGATTATAAGGATTGTGTTTGAGAATGAGACGCATTTCATGATGAAATTCACTTTACTATTGACACTATAAGCAGTGATGCTTATGAGAATTGGGATATGAGGATGACCTATTGATCTATAAAGAGATATTGGGTATAGGTTTTGGTGTGAAGTAGACGTCAGCTCATAGCAAAAGAGAGGAAGAGTTAAGAACAAAAATTGAATGGTATTACAAGCTGTTGCCGACGGTCCCAAATATATCTGAGGGCTGCCAGAATAGATCTGGGGGCCGCCACACCGCCAACAAGAGGGATGTTTGGGGAAATTGATGAATGTTTCAGAAAGAGTGACATTTTAATTTTCATTAATTAAAAATACTTAAAGTACTTCGGATGAAGTAGTTAAGTTGTCACGACACGGAATGGAACATGGACTAGAATTAAAACTATAAGAAAAGAAGAGAACGATTTATGGAATGTGTTATGTCATTCCTAAACCTTGATGAAGATAATTAAATGACTCACGCTTGAGGGGTAAAGAAAGAATGTCTGCGATGTTATCTTCAGACGCAACCTTTTTGATGGAGATGTTTCCTTTTAGACATTATCCCGAAGGAAATGGTGACGTATCATCGGTGTGTTTTGTACGCGAAAATAATAATAATAATAATAATAAAGAAAACAAACGAATATAGAGACAACGAGCTTGACAAAGTCAAGACGAATGGTGGTTAGCGTACGATAAACTATACTCAAAAAGTTATGTAGCTCTTCTTGAGCATTGTGAATGTTTACAAAACAATCACATGACGAGGTATATAGTTGTCTTAAAGGTGGTAGCGGAAATAGTGTAGGAAAGCTATTAGCCATCTCTATGGTTGAAGAGGCGTGGTTGAGTGAGAAGGAAGAGGTGTGATCGAAAGACAAAGAGTGTTTTCGTCGAAGAGAGATAATGTTTTCGTCAAAAAAAAATGTTTTCATCAGAGAGAAAGGATGTTTTCGTTGAAGAAAAAGAATGTATAGTCAAGATGTTTTCGTTGAAGAGAAAGAATGTATAGTCAAAGAGAAAGAATATTTTCGTCGAAGAGAAAAGGATGTTTTCGTCGAAGAGAAAAGGATGTTTTAGAGTATCTATTTTTAATTGTCTCTCTTTAGAACCAAAACCACACTTCTGAAGGGGAAAAGGAGAGCGTTTTAACTTATGTTGTTAAAAGTCTTGAATAGGGATTTTCGGATATGACCTTTAACGTTTGTGATTGCAAGTTAAAGATACTTAAATATTTCGGATGAAATATTTAAGTTGTCAAACCTACTAGTAGGAGTGTTAGATTTGTATCTAACTTTTTCTTGACAAAAGAGTGGATTATTCGGAAGAAAGCAAGATGATGATTAAGAGAATGTGTGAGTGAAGACTCTAGGAGATATAAAACCGTTTTATGACTCTTTTGACTTTTTACATTTGTGACACGAACGCGAAGAAAAATATTCTAGTATGAGAAAATATATACCTAGATGCATAAGATATATAGATATAAGCATGCAAGTTTATCTAAGCATGCATCAACACAATAATCAACAAGATTAATGTGTAAGATTATATGACATTTAAATAATTGTCATACATTAAACTAACATAGTGTAGGTGCACAATTAACACGTAAGTCATGTAAAATGACGCATACAAAACATGATAATTTTAAATGCAATCATCATGTAAAACATGTTAGCATTTAGCACTTAGGAGCATGTGTTATTTAGATAAACTAAGAAATATTTTATCTAAATTGCTAGAAAAAGACAAACGTCTTTATAATAGACATGTATTCAATAGCTAAGCAAATAAACGTTAAACATCTAGATAAACATGAAGGCATATACTTGCATTACATGGGAGCAAGTTATCATCTTGAAACTTCAAAACACATACGTGAGGTGCAAGTAGTCTAGATTGACTAAGGAGAAACCTAATTTCTACTTGCTTAGTGTGCACTCCTAATGAGATACAATGTCTATCAATGTAGACTATCATTAGGCATATTTAGGAAGATCCATTTAATCAAATTAGAGAATGAATATGAGACTATCACTAGTGGTGCTCAATTTAGGCTAAACACAACCATTTTTACGGGTTATACCTTGAACCCGACTTCACTCTTAGAAGCAATTCAACCATTAGGTCAAATTGAATTTCTAGTGCAATAGGTTCTCCATTAGTCATTCTCATGTTAGACAAAATAGAATTCCTATATTTGCCTAATGTAGTGTAGCAAGATAAAATTTGTATTGTCTTTTCATACAAGCCCTAATATGACTCAACTAACATACTTTAGTTTCGGTTCACATAATCCTAATCAAGATGTGTGAAATTCTAAGGTTGAATGAGAGAGCAAGCAAGTTGTTGTAGCTATAAGAAAGAATGAGTCGTCTACAACCTAGGAGTATGCTTAAAAGTGATAATGTGTAATGCTCTATATTGAAACTGTTTAAAGAATGCACCTTTGCATGTCTTTTATGAAGAAAAAAAATCCAATTAAAGTTATTTACCTCAATAGATCTTGTGTTTGTTTCTTTGTAGAAATAATGATGATTAAATAAAGTTTAGTTACATGTATGTTAGACTTTTAAGCAAGATATTTACAAGAGAAAGATGTTTAAATCAAATGCCATAGGGCGGATCTACCTAAACCGATGATGAATCTAGGACGAAGGATCCATCGATCCGTAGAGGTGCCAAATTTGGGCAAGGATCATTTTTTCATTATTTGGGAGATGGTGTTTATATTAGGTTATTAAGAGAAACTTATATAAGGGTTCTTGGTTTGAGTTTTCGGAAATGACATCCAAGTCTTGCTTATTAAGTTGGAGTACTTATAAGTTTCCCGATGGAAATTTATAAGTCGTCAATCCTACTTAGAGTGTGTTAAGTTTAGCATGTATAACTTGACCATAGCTAATAACACAAACATTTGAACACTTTAGACTCAGTAAAACATCTTCATTGCAAGTGTGAGTTGCAATTTGATGACTAATCTTGTTGTCTTGCAATCGACTTTATGATTTCATCTAATAACAAGGTTATGGTTAAACACGTAGACTCGAAAAAATATCTATGGTCATTTGATTGATATTTCTGTGATCTAGATAAATCCTAGTCTCGATTTCATGTTCATATTCTATGCTTTCAGACTATCCTTACTATATATTTGATATTTTATTATATTATATGTATTTTAAGGTGTAGTCTGAGCGGACCAATCACTTATTGAAAGAAAGCACGATATTGGTTTGAGGAATATGTTCAATTATTCCTAATTCTAACTTTAGATGGTTAAAGGGTTCTTATTTGGTGAAGAAGAAATATTATACTTATTTGGTTAAGTAAGAGAAAGTTTTGATGAGAAGAGAATTTATGTTTTGAGTTATGCTTTTGAATTGTTTGAGCAAAGTTACATATTGTTCTCATGTTTGGCTTTTTGGAGATGACGACTTTACCAATTGCATTGCAAGGTAAATTACTTGAATATTTTGGACAAAACATTTAAGTCGTCGTTCCTACTTCATTGTGTATTTTATGCATATATTTGCCAAATATTTAGAACACAACTATTGGACAAGTAGACTCAATAAGACATCATTTACACAAGTGTGAGTTATGATCCGATGCATATTCTTATTGTCATAGAAAAGGATGTTATTATTTTCATATCAATCGAGTGTGATTGAGTATGTAGGTTTAAGATAATATATCTTGTTAAATTTTGATATAATCTCAAAGTTTTTCTTGTCCATACTCAAAAACTTGTCAATTAGATTCGACAATAATATCATCATAATTTGAATAATGAATCAATATATATTCAAAATCTTTCTTAGCCCTCACGAACACTCATTTTAAAAGAAAACAAATAAAGATTTTTCACAGTATGTTCCATAGTTGTAAGGTGAGATTGATGAATTATGACAAGTTAATTTCTTACTTCAAGATTATCATATATTTTTCTTGTGCGAAAAACTATTTTTTGATATGTATAGTATGCATAGTTTTTGATATTGTATAAGTATATAAATGATTTTTCTAACCATTTTTATACAACACACATCTTTTGTAAAATACTATACGTTTATAAAATGAATATAATTATGTTTGTGTGTTAGAACAATGCAAGCACAAGCAAAGTTTAAAAAATATATTTTCTTTTACTTAATTACCAATGTATTAATACAATCTTACCCGAGGTCAAACAACGCAAGATGATGAAAATATTAGACATTTTGTTGGAAGAGAGATAATGTGTTGGAAATATTTTAATGATGGGTTTTAACATATGATCTTAGGACATTATTTTTACACACACTTGACAAACTATTAAACTCTCATTCCTAAGTGGGTTACTACACTCAAAATTATCTACAAGATGTTTATGTAACACTTGTAAATATAGTAATCTATGCCTATATGCAATGCACAAACAATTTTGCAACTTAACGCAAGAAATCTAGCGTAATTCCTATTAGGCATAATCCGAAAACTAGTAACCTACAAATAGCATACATGGCACATGTGTTTAGATATATAATTAGCTCAATTACAAATATTAATGATTACGTACTAATATCTATTAACCAAGTTGAAACAAAGGTAAAAACACATAATCATTCAGCATACACATAAGGATATTCGTCGTTGTTTTGTGTATTAGATATAACAATGTATACTTAGCTTGATTTGATTTGAAAATAAAATAGTTCCTTCCCATTTCAAAAATTAATTAAGATCAATATTTTGAAAGGACAAATACACTATTATTCAAAGATATATCAATTAGAAATGCCCGACTCAAAGAAAAATGTAAAATACAAGTTTTACGTTAAAACGGAACTCAAAGTTTTGACCACTATATAGTATTTTGCATTTCTGACTTATTTAAGTTTAGAATGAAGACTTGGAAGTATTTTTAAATGAAAGTAGACTAAATTATCTTCGAAATGGCGGGTGGCACGACTTCTACGGACTTACGGTTGATTTTATATGATTTTTTGAAGTTTGCCAACGGCTCCCATAAAGGTGACGGCCCCCAGATATATTTGGGGACCACCCTAACATTTATAGGACCACCACCAGAGACCCCAAAACACGTTTTTTGTTTAAAATCATTTGGTGACTTAACTGTAGAACATAGGACTTTAAAAAGTTGTTCCAGCACATAAATTTCGTGTTTTAGACATCATTTCTACTCTTACGACATAGACAAACATAAGTTGACACTTCCAAGTTCTTTTGAGAAAATTTTCCTTCAAGCTAGTTGGTATGTGTGTAATT
>BQNB010009213.1:22853-54882 GCA_026074375.1 Tanacetum coccineum
TTTTGTACTCCTCTTTTTACAGTGCATCGCAGTTTTTTTATCAGTTTTTGTTCCGTAATTTTTAACAGTTTCATACTTTTGACATGTTAAACTTTATATTTTTCGTTCCGTTTTTTCCGTGTCACAGTTTTATAACATATATAAAACTATAAAAAAAAATTAAAAATCAAAAAACATGAGGGGGTACAAATGGTTTTTTTGAGAGATATTTATATCATGAGCCACAATATAAAATTACTACTCCAATAAATAAATGTTAGAACCTTTAAGCCTCATTTATTTTTCTTGCTTTAAAAAAATATACAAATATTCACACGTCTAGTATCGTGTACGGCTCAATTGATAATTGAAAGTTGAATGAACACTCTCTTTGATGACGTATAATACGAACATCAAGCTTACTGTGCTTAGTTCATAATATACGCATATGGGCCCAGGCCCAATACAACGAATAGCCGGATTACTAAGCCTGACAAAGGGTCAGACTCCGGATATTCCAAAGACGCACGTGAGTATCTTTAAAAGCCGCACCATGGCACCTCCGTGGACATGCAATGACCGCGGAAGATCACTCGCGTCCGCGGAGACGATTACACGTGGACCCTTGCCCGACAAGGGACTCACTCCGGCCACCAACAGTTACAAGCGAAATACTAGGGAACCTTAGTATTGGGTTTGCCTATAAATAGGGGTCATGTCACACCCCAAAGAGATACATTTTGTCTAATCATTAATACACACACATATCCTGACATTCTCTGACAAACATGTGTACTTACTCTCACGCCGGAACTTAATCGCGGGGTCCGCCCTGCGGTAAGGCTAACGGTTTATTTTCATTTGTGCAGATTATCTCTCCATTACTTGGATTAGTACAAGATCTACATCATAGCCCATCCATTGGCCCAGCCCAATAGATGATCTAAACCCATATTCACCCTCATACACAGTTTTTGTACTAACAAGTTGGCGCCATCCGTGGGACCGATATAACTGCGTTCCTTGAAAATACTCACCATGAGCAATCACGAAACAAACCTACCCCTAGAATCCCAGGCTCTGCTGTGCGAATACGATAGGGAAGGACAAGCAAACCCCCCAGGGCTCTGCGAGAACTACATCTGATGTGGATCTCGAAGAGTTCTGCGAAAAGCACTATGAGAAACTACTACCAATCATGGCGGATAAGTATGAGTATGAGAAGAGAAAGAAAGAAAAGCTGGAGGAAGTAAAAGCAAGGCTCGACTTTGGCGATAACCGGAAGAAAAGCACTAGGGCACAAGAATCAGCATATTCTGAGTCCAGGACAATATCGCCAAGAAGACAGAGACGCTCTCGTAGCCCGCGCCACAATCCTAGCGTCTTCACTAGGTTGAGGCGCGAAAGGTCAAGATCGCCACGGCATGAATACAAGAGTAAGGAAAGAAGAGAGAGCACCGTGTTTAAGAGACTCGGGGGCAGAGGACGGAGTACATCCGCGCACTCCGATAGCCGTCAGGAAAGCTCAAGGTATACTGAAAATTACTCTGAAAGTGAAGACAGTGAAGGTGGACACTGGAAGTCTAAATCACGAAGGAAAAAGTTCAGTGTCGAAGATGATGATCTCTCCCAACCTTGGGTATGTGCCGAGACTGATCCGTTCACGTCTCGAATCCGTCACTTCGACTTCCCAAAAACACGAATGCCAAGTCATGTGAAAACATATAATGGAAGCGAAGATCCTGAAGATCACTTGAAAATCTTCCAGGCAGCTGCAAAAACGGAAAGATGGGCCATGCCAACATGGTGTCACATGTTTAATTCCACGCTCACCGGAAACGCCCGAGTATGGTTTGACGATCTTCCGCCAGAATCAATAGACAGTTACAATGACTTAAGAGAAGCATTCCTGAAAAACTACCTCCAACAGAAAAAGTGCATCAGAGATCCCATAGTGCTCCACAACATCAAGCAAAGAGACGGAGAGTCCACAGAAGACTTCATACAAAGGTATAAGTCGGAAAGTGGAAATGTTAAAGGAGCACCGGAGTGCATGAGAATCTCCGGATTCGTACACGGAATCACAAATCCTGAGCTCATCAAAAGATTTCACGAGAAAATTCCAAAAACAGTGGACGAAATGATGCAGGTTGCCACGTCTTTCCTTCAAGGACAAGAAGCAGCCTCAAATCAAGAAAGGAAGAAAGCTCCTCAGGCCTGGAGACACCAGGAGGGGGGTCATAGGCAGAATTTCAAAAAAGGGGGGGCTTCCGCAGCCAACATAAGACGGAGAAAAGACAAGACAGGTTCACTCTTCTCACGAAAACTCCGAAGGAAATTTTGGCCTTGGAAAAAGGAAAATTCAAGACCCCACCTCCAATGACAACCCCGGTTGAAAAGCGAAACGCAAACAAGTTTTGCGAATTTCACAGAGAAGTGGGGCACAATACAGATGAATGCAACCATCTAAGGAAACAAATTGAGGATATGCTCAAAGCCGGGAAACTGTCGCATATAATCCGGGAGCTGAAGCAAAACAGCGGAAAAGAACAGCCAAAAAAGAAAGGTGAGACCTCCGGAAAAGAGAAGCCTCAGGCAATTTTAATGATCCAGTCACGATAAAATGCAGTAAGATAGAAGATAACTCAAAGTTTCTCACCCAACCTCGAGATATCATTCCCATCCCTGGGGAACGATGAGGGAGCAGAAGGTCCCCTAATAATAGAAGCAGAGGTTGGAGGGCACCAAGTGCACCGCATGTGTATTGACGGAGGGTCATCATTCGAAATACTCTATGAGCACTGCTTTAATCGACTCCGTCCGGAAATAAGAAACCAAATGGTCCCGGCCACAACTTCGCTAGTAGGATTCAGCGGTGAAATAAAATGGCCATTAGGACAAATAACACTTTTGGTGAAAGTCTATGAACCAAATACCTTGGACTAAGATGAAGCAATTGATGACTGCAAAGTTTTGTCCAATAGAAGAACTTCAAAGAATGGAGCAAGAACTGTGGAACTTGAAGGTCAAGGAGTATAACATTGTTGCATATACTCAAAAAGGTTCAATGATTAGCTTTATATTGTCCGAGAAATGGTTTAACCGAAAGAGTGAAAGTTGATACTTACATCCGATTGACTGATAACTTAAGGGTGAAGTCACTTCTTCCTACTAAAGCCTGCTAACCTAACGAAGTCGTGCGTATGGCTCAAAGTGTGAATGAACAGAAATCGCAAGCTAGAAAAAAGAAATTTCTAAGAAGGAAAAAGCGAAAGTAGTAGAGCTTTATCCAAAGTGAATAATAGTGGTAAGAGCAACCAAAGGATAACAACTCATCTCCAAATAAACTTTGCAAAATAACCAAAAGCAAGGGAACGCGCGAGCTATGATTACTGCTCCTACTGATGGAAAGGTGTCTTCTGAACCAGTTCCTTTGTGTGAGCATTGTTTTACTCGCCATGTTGGTCCATGTACTATCAAGTGTCACAAGTGTGGAAAGGTTCGGCATAAGGCAAGGTACTGCAAGGAGAAGAATGTGCCACGGTGCAAATGCTTAAGCCAATTTCCGACTTGTATGAATAGAGTAAGCAAGGTCATACTAGGAACCGATGCCCAAGGAAGGTTAAGTAAGAGGAAGTTAGAGAAGTTCGTGGTCGAGCTTATGCTATTAAGGATCTTGAGCCACATGTGGTTGCTGGTACGTTTCTGCTTAATAACTGCTATGCTTTTATTTTATTCGATTCGGGTTCCGCTAGAAGTTTTATGGATACTAGATTTAGTTCCATGCTTAATATCGATCCGGTTTACAAATAGGAAGCTAAATCATGAGGGTAAGTTAGCTGTGGAAGGTTAGTTAGTTTTTGAAAAACTAACAGAAATAACACTGTTTTAGAAAAGGTTGCACTTTTGAATTAGTGAACCATATTTTGAAATCGTCCTTAATGCAATTGAGCTGTACGTTTGACGTCATAATCGGTATGTGATATGCTTGTCAAGGCACAATGCCGTTTATTGTTTTTGGGCGAGAATGTTGTTCGTCATACCGTACGGAAACCAAGATTGTTAATAGTTGAAAGTGACAAGGTGTGTCTCGCAAAAGCATATCTTGTATTAAAGCCTGTACGTCTGTTGAGCGAGGTTTGTCATTTATATTGGCACACCGACAAGAAAAAAATCAAAGGAGAAATGATTGAAAGACGGCCTGTGATATGTGACTTTCTAAGGTGTTTCTTGAGGAGTTTACCAGGAACTACCCACCAGAAGCCGAGGCAAGTAGAGTTTGAATTGATCTAGAACCGGGCTGCATCTATGCAACGAGCACAAATATAGATTAGGCACCGTCTGAAGAATGAAGAGTTGTCGTACAATTGTAAAGACTGCTGATAAATGATTTATTCATCTGAGTTCATCACCGTGGGAAGCGTTAGTGTTGTTTGTGAAGAAGAAAGATGGATCTTTTAGAATGTGTATAGAATTATTGCAGTTAAACAAGTTTGAACTGTTAAGGAACTTATCCCTCTCTTAAATCGACAATTGTATTTGACCACGCAAGGTTCTAATGTTGTATTCTAAGATCGATCAACGAATCGGGATATTACCATTACTCATTAAAGAAAGGACATTCCAATTACAAGCATTATAGAACTTAGTATGGTCACTTTGAGTTTCAAGTATGCCGTTTATTGGATTGAGCTAATGCGCCACCTGGCTGTATTTAATGATCTTGATTACCGAGTATGCAAGCATATCTTCGATAAGTTCATCATAGGTTCATCGTTGAATATTTTGGTTTTATTCTAAGAGAACGAAGAGAGCACAGAAGCATTTCGAAGATTAATCTTGGAGCGCTAAAAGAAAGAAGAAATGTACGCTCAAGTTTTCAAAAGTGTGATTTTTGCTGATTCCCGGTACAATTTCGTGTCATGATTAATACGAAGTGGTGTTCATGTTGATCCGTCCAAGATCAAAGCCATTAAGAATTAGACTCTGCACCACCGACGCCAACGGAGGTGAGGCAATTTCTTAGATTTAATAGTTACTATCGGGGGTTTATTGAAGGTTTTTCTTTGATTTCTAAGACGCTAACTAAGTTGACTCAGAAAGATAAGAAATACGAGTGGGGAAAAGAAGAAGAGGAAGCTTTTTAGACATTGAAGTAGAAGTTGTGTAGTGCACCAATCTTAGCGTTGCCCGAAGGAACGAAAGATTTCAGGTAAATGCGATGTGTCACTTAAGGGTTATGGAGCCAGTTTAACTGCAAAGAGATAAGGTGATAGCATAAGCTTCTCGAACAATTGAAGTCCATGAAGAGAATTAACCTACTCAGATTTGAGAGTTAGGAACCGTGTTTTTGCTCTTAGGTTATGGAGACATTATTTGTATGGAACGAAGTATGTGGTTTTCACCCATCACAAGAGCCTACAATATATTTTGAATAAGAAAGAGCTAAACTTGAGACAACGGAGATGGATTGAGTTGTTGAGCGATTATGATTGTGAAATTCGGTATCATCCTGGAAAAGCGAATGTTGTGGCTGACGCCTTAAGTCAAAAGGAAAGGAATAAGCCATTACGTGTTCGAGCTTTGATGATGACTGTTCACAATGATCTACCTAAGCAGATTCGTAAAGCTCAAAAGGAAGCGATGAAAAGGAAAGAATTAAGGGCATAGAATATGGAGATTGATTAAGCAAATCTTCGAGTTTTGACCTGTTAGAACTCGTTGTTTTAGAAAATCGTTGTTTGGTTTGCCGGATTCAGTGGATTGAGGGATTTAGTTATGCATGAGTTGCATAAGTCCAAGTATTCTATCCATCCAGGATCAAACAAGATGTATCAAGATTTGAAGCCGTTGTACTTGTGGCCGAATACGAAAGTTGATATTGCCACGTATGTAAGCAAGTGTTTTTGACGTTGTGCCGACAGGTTTTTAATAGCTGAGCACAGAAACCAGCTGGGATGGAAGCTCAACAACTTGAATTCAGTTTGGAAGTGGGAAAGGATTACTATGGATTTTGTGAGTGGACTGCCAAGAACGCCGAGTGGGTATGATACAATTTAGGTTATTGTTGATCGACTAAACAAATCAGCTCATTTCCTACCAATGAAGAAAATAGATAGTATGGAGAAAGCTTAACGAGCAGTTTTTTTATGTTTTGAAAGGAATTGTGTGTAGGCAGGAGTTCCGTGTTTGAACATTTCAGATCGAAAGCCATTTTACGTCTAGATCTGAGAAATTCGCTTCAGAAAGCTTGGGGATGAATTTGGATATGTAGTAACCGCTTACCCACCCGCAAAACGATGTCAAAGCGAAAAGGACTATACAAACGCTTATAGATATGTTGCGTGCCTCGTGATCGACTTGGAATAGTTGGGATTGCATCTGCCATTGGTTGATTCTCATACAACATAGTTTATCACAGCAAGCATTAAGGCTGCACCATAATGAGGCTTTGTACATCGAAATCTAATCACCTGTAATGCAGAGTGAGGTGATATATCCAACCACCAGTCCAAAATGATCCGTGATACACCGAGAAAAGATCATCCAAATTAAAAACAACCCGTTTGTTTGACCCCTATTATGTCGCCAGAAAAGCTACGCAGATAGGAGAACAAACCGTTGGAATTTGAAGTGTGATAGGTACGGCTCAATGTATCACCATGAGAAGGGCCTTTGCATTTTGGAAAGCGGTGGAAAGTAAGCCCTGTTACATTTAGGCCATTCAAGATTCTAGCTAAAGTTTGGTCCCTGTAGCTTATAAGATTGGAGTTACCTAAAGAGTTAAAGGGATTCATAGTACTCAGTTCACAAACTTAAGAAGTGTCTAGCAGAAGGCGACATTTGTTTGTTCCGATGATGAGATTCGACTTCAAGATAAGTTGCCCATATAATTGAAGAGCCGAGTGGGAAGTTTTTTGAATAGAGAGTCAAGCGACTAAGCAAAGTAGATACCTTTCGTTAAAGTTCTATGGAATCTGCAAAGAGGTCCAGAATTTACAATGGGAGCGTAAGGACCAAATAAGAAAAAGTACCCTTATCTCTTTACATCAGGAAGACGCGAGAAAACGGAATAAGTCGAGCTAAGCACCGGGACTACGCTCCCAAAAGGAGGGAGAAAAGTAACAACCTGAGTTTCAGGTCAACATATATCCCGAGCTAAGATAATTATTTTTGCTACATAATAAATTATAGTCGTTTATTCTATATAAGGTTTGATGAAAATTTCCATTTATAGGGTAATTTCAAGCCGTAATTGCGTTTCTATTTGTTTTACGCGTCTAAGAAAGTTAGGAAAATTTTTATTGTTGCTCCGAGAGCGTGATTATGTTATTTTTTGTTTTTACGCGTTTCCCCAGAGTTTTTTGTAAAAACCATGTTTAAGTCGGTTTACTGATTAAAGTTTTAATCAAAACATTTTAAATAAAAATTGTCAGGAACGGATTTTAAAATATTTTACTAACGTGGTTGAACCCGAGTCTTTGGCCGATTTTATTAATAAAAGAAATACTTGTACTAGTTTTAAAAGGGCTTAAGGAAGGAAGGACTAAAATTGCCAAAGTGCTAAACTTGTTTTCTATAAAAGAAACCATACACACACACTTATAACTTTTACCAACAAAATTTCTCTTCCTCCTCCTCCCTAGCTCCACGAACCAGCCACCTTTCACCACCACTTTCCGATCAATTTTCCAACATGCAATTAAATCTACTTACATATTATAAATCCTTGTTTCAAGAGCTACAAATCCCACTATTAAAATCCTACATGAAATAAGATTTGGAGAAGTTAGATTTTTGGTATGTTCTTATAATTTTCGTGTATAAGGGGGTGTTTAAAAGAGCTAGATTGTTGTTATTAGCAAGAGGTTTAATTGAAAAAGGTTTTGTTTGTGTGGGTTTGGTGTTCGTTTGATTTCAAAGGGCCAAGGGAAACCATAGTTTGATTTTCTTATAAGCGTTGTGAGCTTCTATTTATGTTTATGTGTTGGTTAATTTGTGTATATTACGTGTTAAATGATTATTGCTATAAGATTCAAATGCCAAAATTATTGAAAGTGTATTTGGTTATTAACCAAAGTTTGATGGTTTTAGTATGATTAAATAGGATAGTTAAGCATGTTTTGATAGCGGATATGTCAAAAAAGCGTTTTTTAATAGGTTTTGGGTTACCAAGTTTGACCAAAAATTTGACTTACCTGTAAGCGAGTTGAGAAATTTTGAAAGTTATCTATGATAATGTCAATGAAGTGTACGTCTTTAGCTACTTTCGCTGGTTGATTAGTCATGTAACTCTTATAAATGAACTTTAATACGGCCGAGTCAAGTTTGGTTATTTTTGGGGTAAAAAGTCAACTACGAAATTTGATTTTGAAAGTCAAACTTGCGTAAACTTTGAATATAGTCTATAATGAGCAAAGGGTTCGTAATGTTAGTTAATTGATAACGAAATATGAAGTTCGGATTATATTATCCTTACTTTCGGTAACTTTCTAAAAAATGTGGAAACTTTGTGGAAAAGTGTCATGATATTGTTAGTGCGTCAAAGTGAAATATTTTGCATCGCACTTGAAGATTATAGTATATGGTTGTATATACATAATAGTAATATATATATAGATGCAAGTATGTATTATATGAGTTATTATGCTTTTAGTCACATACTGCTATATATGTATTATATAGGTTGCGGTTAAGACATAAGCATTTGCCGCTTGTTGATTTTGATTGAACTGGATCATTTGCTTAAGGTGAGTTTCATAGCCTCTCCATTTAAATCTTTTGATTGTTTTTTAAAACCCTGCGAGGGGGATGCAGTTTGTTTTATAAATAGAACACTATATGATTATGGTATGTTAGACCCCCATATAAGATTGTTTTCGCATAAGTAGCTATTGTCGAAGTCCCTTATTTCATGAACCGTTAATTGCCATGTTAGGTAAACGCTAATGCATTAAATAGATCTATTGGGTTTAACAACCCTGTCCGGGGTATGAATCCTTGTAAAAAAAAAATAAAAAACAAAGAACACCCGTCAACGGACAGTTTGATTTAGAAGTAATAGGTACATGACAATAATACCTTGTTTTGGGGCACATTAACATATGAAATGGCATATGTATTGTTAACGTTCGGTGTTTCATGAGCTTATTGCATGAAAGAAAAGAAGTTGCTATGCATTGCATTCGTTGCTTTGTTTTCTCGAAAACTTATTATGTGTTCAAAGATTATTACTTATTGACTATTTTTACACTCTATGAATTTCACGTTCAACATTGTTGTGACGTTTTAAACAAATAATGTTTATCCCAGTTAACCAAGATGAAGGCAACGATGGCGTGGAGTGTCGTGTGTGTGATGGATTTGGTGAAAGACTAACTTATGTGTTCCTTTCTTTCAAAAACAATGTCTTAAAGTTGTTTCTAATACAATGGTCTTTATTTTAAAACAATAGTTTTTTCAAAAGTTGCAATGGTTGTGGTTGCGATTCTATGGGACCTAAACGCGTTTTACTCTGATTAAAATGGAACACATGTTTGTTAAACGTCTCATTAGGGTTGTATTCTATTATCTTGGTAAATGGTGCTATTTAGTAACACCCAATTGCTAAATTCCGCTGCGCAATCCAAAGTCCTTTGGTTGAAGTGTTACAAAACAGCAAGCAGACACGTCAAAGAAGAAAGTCTCAATCTCTGCTGATGACAACATCATTCCTGAACCAGATATAGCTTTTGAGCTAGGGAAATCTATAAGCTTGACTGAGGCTGAGGAAGAAGAAGCAGCAAGGCGTGTTCAAGCAACTCATGAACGTCTTGTAATATTATCTAATGAATCTGACCCCGAACCTGCTAGAAGACCAATTAGAAGAAAACCATATGGTATTACCTTCAGAGATACTTCAAGGGTGTCAAAGAAGAAATCACATGATCAGTCTCAGAAGTTGCAAGGGATTCAAACTCTGACTACTAAAGAACAATTAGCTACTGATACAATGCAAGCACTCAAATCCAGTAGAAAGATTAGCAGGAGTCAGTCACATACTGGAGGCTCAAGTAAAGGAGCTAGTGTTACACCAAAGGTTCCCGGTGAGTCAACATGCATATCTAAATCCTCAAGTGAAAGAACTGGTACTATACTAGCGGTACTAAATGAGGTAAAAGGCGCTTCTAAAGTCAAACCTGATCCTGCCATTGATTGGGTTCAGACAATGAGATAACATTTTGAAGAAGAAAAACGTTTGATGAGAAGAAGTTAAATGGGTTTCTACTGATAAAGAGGAAGAGAAAAAAGACGATGATGAAGATGATAGAAGCATTGATATTAAAGAAATAGATGATGATGAAAGATGAGTTTGTGCATGGTGATGAATATGTGAATGACAATGTAGACGAGGAGATGAAAGATGCTAAAGATTCTGAAACTAGGAAAGATGATGAAGAGATGACTGATGCAGAAAAGGACAGAAAAACACAGGTAATCTTGAGCAAGCTAGAAATTTCCACTAACAAGCTCCTGTTTATCTGTGTCATCCGGTTTTGGTAATCCATTCCTTAACCTTTCTTCTAATATATCTCTGGTTAGAACTATTAAAGATTCTGCAAATATAGAGATCAATTCATTACTGGATATTCAAATCCAACAAGAAGTTCCTCATATTTAGTCTTGTTGGGAATTATATTTGAGTTGATAATGACAAAACCAAAATAAGCACGAGCTTCTTCCCTTGAAGCTAATATATATGAAAGAATAAGGATCTATGCAATTCCACCAAGGATTTGTAAGTTGCACATCTTCTTTGTAAATCTTCTTCCCCTTTTTGTCATAATCAAAAAGGGGGACTAAAGTATGCAACTTGATTTCAACAACCATAAACCACTATCACACTTCTAATCCACCTTTCCAACAACTCAAATACCCTCCAGACGCGCCTTAAAGATAAAATGAAGCTTGACAGGAGAAACTTAAACCAGCAGTAGTAATAATGACTTACAGTAGTAAAAACCTTCACCTCATGTGGTGCATGTAAATGGTTAAACATTTTAACAATAAGCTTCCCCTGAAACCCATATGTTAACCATTTCTTGAATTTTCAATTCTATAAACTCTATGTAATGATTACTAATGAAGAAAACTAAGTATAACAAACTTGATGTAGAAGTAGAACAACCTAAACTTGTGTCTTATATCTTGTACTATACAAGTGACATCAAACTTATAAATAAATCTGTGAAATATAAGTAGATCGCAACCTCTTGACAAAAATCCTCATCTTCTTATGAACAACAAACCAAGTGATACAAATTGAGCTTTGGCGCACCATAAAAAAAATCACACACCTTTGCTAGATTTGTCAAGTCTTCATCAACACCGTATAAGCATGAACAAGTTATCTTCAAAAGGTGCAAGAATCCTTTTAAGATATAATAAGAACACGCATCTGAAAAACTCCACTTTAACTTCAAATAAGTGATAATTAACCTTCTTCGTAACCAATTAATCCAATAAATACAAATATGAGCCTTTGAAACTTTTAAGAACATTGAAACCAATACCAAAAACTTCTTGTGTGTGTTATCGATAACCAAAACTTCCCTGTGTCACCTGATATCGAACCAAACTAGCAGTATAAACAATATATCAGATAGAACTAACAGTTTAAACTTCCTTTAGAAGCAGTACTAAAATTTAACAATTAGCAACACTTTAACCGTCACAAAACTATCTCAGGTCTGTCACTAATCAGAGTACTCCTTCCTCCCATGGCCTTTTGTGACACAAAATCTGTAACAAATCTGTCACTATTTTGTCACTAATGAGCATTCTCCTTCACACTAGTAGTACTAAAATTTTGAAAGCAGCAATACTAAATAATAATGAGCAGTACTATGCCACAAACCAAACAGTACTAACATTCTTTTCTCCCAAACAACTGTAACCAGTTTTCATTGTTTTACTTGGCAGCATTAACGAAGAATCAACTAGCATCACATAAAGTATACTTAGCGTACTAACTGTTATAAACGTTCTTCTTTGCAGAATAAAATCTAACAAGATTAGTACAAAACAAACGTTACAATTAGTACTAACAAACTTGCATCAGTGTATCATGAAGATCGTGTAACTTGGTAGCATAAAGATAACATGAACATCAGCTTTAATGAATTCCAAATGACCCTTTAAAGTTGATAAGGGTTCAAGAACAACCAAGATCAATACCTGCTGCGCCTTTCTTTTGTACAAGGACTGAACCCAAGCAATTTAATTTGTACCATCTTCTTTGTGATTAAAAATAATACAATTGTAACCATGCTTCCAACTCCACATATAGATTAATCACAGCCACATATGTGTACATCATCTCTAGTTGTAACATAGCAGCACAAACATAGAATTCAAATCCAAGCAATATGAATAATCTCAAAGCAACACAAATATCTCTTGGTAGTTCTAACTTGTTGCGTCAGTAATAACATAATAAAACCTTGAACTTTCTAAACCAAGTCAATAGTCACAACAATCAGATTGCCATAAACCCTTCACAATATATCTTCTTTGCCAGTGATCGACATTAGGGTTCATACCAATAGATTAGGTTTTATCAAATTCACATTAAACCAATCTTCAATCCATAATTAATACGTTAAACCAAAACCTTATACCAACATATTAGGGTTGCAAAACCAAAACGTCATAATAAAAATTTGTACATGTATCTTATCCAATCAGAGTGTTTATGAGAAACTCTTACTGCTATTTCATGAAGTCGCATACATATTTGTTGTATTCGTCATCTCTTTAGGGTTTTGTACACAAAAACCGCGCGTAACTAGATTTAGGTTTTTGCAAATAAACCCTAATATTCACCAAACTCGACTTCAAAACAACCTTGTAGTCATCCTAGATCGAGAGCCACGAGGCTCTGATACCAATTGTTGAAAGATCTTTGAAGCTCATATTGTTTAGAACTTTAATCTAGGATTAACAATAATAAAGAACAATAGAATGCACAACGGAATAAACATTAAGAACATTCTATATTATTGCCTAATAAGGTTTCATCATCATCTTTATATAATGACTACTACAAGGCCCAATTCTAGATGATCAATTCTAGAACATGTTATCTATACTGTAACTAGGAATTAAAGATCCTTGAGGCTGAAACACACAAACCCCTAGGCCGTTCTACATTTGTGTAGAACATGAGTAACACACACTTTAGGTACACATGGAACACATGATTTTGTACACCTAAACCTAATGACGTGTATCTCTTTATATAGTAGAGATATTAGGTTTTCAAAGGATAAGAACAAATAAAGATATTAATAAATCTTTTTAACATTTAAGTTACTTAGAATCTCAAAATCATCCCTCTTTTGAAAGAAGTCCTCCTTTGTCTTTTAAGTCCTTCATCTTTTATATGTTTTGTCTTATCAACTCAAATATAATTCCCAACAAGTCTCCATCACTACTTAAAGTACCAGTATCAGTGATTCCTAAACAAACAATTCTTGCCACATCTCTAGTATTATCAACTGTAACTCCTATCACAACGTCCTTCCACAAGCTCCCACTGTCACTACAATCTTACATGTACTACATCAAACAACAACACCAATTTCTACACCACCAAAGCTCCACCAGTTACAACTACAGTTCCCGATCCACTCCCAGCAAATATTCAAAGAGTATCTGCATTGGAAAAGGATGTTAAATAGCTTAAACAAGTTGATCCAATATTCACAATTCCTTTTGCGACGATAAGATCTCAGGTACCAAATCTTAGTACAAAGTAGTCGTGGATCAAGTCTAGAGACACACTTCAAAAGGTTCTCTAAAAACATACCGAAGAACTCAAGCAAGAACTTAAGCAACAAGAATCTCAGAAAATTTCTTCAGAGATTATTAAGATCAAGCAAGAGCAAGCATTCAAGCAGAACTGGCCACAACACTCTTCAACACCGTTTGATAAAACTGCAGAAAATGAATAAAAGCAAAAGACATCTTATTTAAAATGATGATGGCCAAGTTACATGAAAAACATCCATCTCATAAGGATTTGTACGATGCTCTTATAAAATCATTATTTATGGATGAAGATAACATGAATCAAGCTGTAGCTGCTATGGGTGAATCTGCTTAATATAAGAGAAAGCATGACGATCAAGATGAAGACCCTACTGCTAGATCAGGCCAAGGGAAGGACAAGAAAAGGCCTAGAAAAGACATTCAACCATCAAAGAAATCATCTGCATTCAAGGAATCCTCAAAAGGTAATACACCTCCTAAATCTTCTAAATCTGGTAAGTTTGTAAATACAGAGGAACCAGATGAAGAACATGTGCATGATATGTCACAGGATGATGAGGAAAACATTGCTGATGAGATGGGTAATGCTGATGAATATCCTGATGGTGAGGCTGCACCAAAGAATGATTGGTTCAAACAACCACCAAGGCCTCCTACTCCAGATCCAGAGTGGAACAAGTGTCAAGTCGTTAATGATCAACCAGAACAAACATGGTTTAATGATTTGGTGTCTGCTTAAAAGGATCCACTCACATTTGATGAGCTTATGGCTACTCCCATTGACTTTTCCAAGTTTGAAAAGAATCGTCTCAAGCTAGACAAGATTACCAAAGAAGATTTGGTTGGACCAGTCTTCAATCTTCTAAAGGGCACCTACCAAAGCAGCATTGAGCTTGAATACAATAAGGAAGAATGCTATAAAGCTCTGATTGAGAGACTTGACTGGGAAAACCCTAAAGGTGATTGATGACCATTTTACTTGAGTAAACCTCTTCCCCTGAAATGTCGTCCAGGTCATCTTACCATTGCTTCAGAATACTTCTTCAATAACGATCTGGAATACTTGAAATCCATAGATTCAGAAAGGAAGTATACTACGTCAATTATAAAGATAAAGGTTTCAAGGTATGAGTTAGTGGGTATAGAAGACATGATCCCGAAGCAATGGAGTGCTACCAAAGTGGGCTATGACAAACATGTTGAAACTTAAATCAAGCATTGGGACCTAAGCTTCACTATCTATTCAGGTCTTAGCTCAACAGATTCTTAAACCTGATGTCTACTCTCAATCAGAAGATTCTGAGTGTGGTAAGAAAACGGACTCAACAAACTATATGTTTATAGTATTGGAAGAAATAAATGGTGAGAAGACCTGATCGACAATTATACAAGTTCAAAGAAGGTGACTTCGTTAATCTACACTTGAATGACATTGAGGACATGCTACTTCTTGTTGTTCAACGCAAGTTATTCTATCTCAATGGTGAAGTTATTGTTGACTTGGCAGTGGCGCTGCATATGTTCACTAGAAGTCTCATCATCAAAAAGAGGGTTGAAGATGTCCAACTAGGTGTAGAAAGTTACCAAAAGAAGCTCAATATCACCTAGCCTCAAAAAGACTTCCCAACAATCTTTGCCAAAGAACCATATACACCATCATTTGAGCCATTAAGGGTTGTTTATGAAGACTTAAGCAGTCGAAAGAGATTAATGCGAGCTGATGAGCTCTACAAGTTATCGGACGGGACACTCAAGAAAGTTCGTGACACTCTTCACCACAGGCTACTCAATTTTTGATTTGGCTACAACAAAGACATGCCTATAAGAAAATGGTTAGACTCGGATAATAGATGATCAGGCATCATGGTGGATTTGATTAATAAGCAAATGCTGGAAAGGCGGATCCTAAGGAACTTAGAAAGATTGGTTGGTGCAAGGGAACTTGAGATGGACTACAGGCTGATGTAGAGGACAGTATGATCTTGTCATACTCACCATTCTTTCATAACATGTCCAATCTTATTATCTATCTTGTAAATATGTAATATATGTAGTGTAGACTTGTAAAGTAAGCAAATATATAGTGTTTGAGTACAAATTTTCAAATTTTTTTTAGTAAATTCAAAATCTTTCAAATTAATGTACTCAACACTATATATATAAATCCCTCATAAATTGAGGGGGAGTATTAAAATGTTCCTTATAAGGCTTGCTTATAATCAGAACATTTTTCTCCCTAAACAGTTTTCAAACATATTTGAATTAATTGATATCCAAAATATCAAGAGATTTGACATTTTTGATAAGGGGAGAAAATGTGATTAAAATATGTAACTTGTTAACATGTGATCAGTAAAGACTCAAGTGCAGAATCCTTCCTCACCATGCTAAACGATTTTAGTTATCGATGCATGTGTTGAGGGGGAGCATTTCTGAAAAGTAAAACTATCGAGGTACAACTGTTTTGATATATATCACAAGTACCTTGATTGAGTTTTCCAAATGGTTTTAAGGCAATGAGAACAATATCGAAAGACAGACCATGTACTTACTTTTACGATATTATGTGGTTAAATATAAATATTTATTCCCATGATCCAACCAAACTGGAGGGATCTACCCAGGACATTCCAATAGTTCGAATTAAAATTCCTTAGGTATATTTGATAATAAGAGTAAAATAAGAAAAGGAATAATGCAACCTATGACAGAAGCTAAAACTTGAGATACAAACCCAACAAGTTTTTGTGATGGAAGCCTTGTAAGCATTGAAGGGGTGAAGAATGAATAAGAAATGTAAAGATAAAGTGTTAGCCTTAAATTTTATATAAGTCGAACAAGAATGTTAATCGGTCTTATTAGTCCGTAATTAACCCCTGTTAAGTAATAGGCTAGTCGGGTTCAACGGGCTTGGATTGTAATCTAATATTGTCCATGTTTTGGGCTCAAAGCCCAAGATAAACCAAGCCCGGCCCAAAAAGAAAGTCCATACACTTCATATGGGTATGAGACTATAAATAGGACCCTCTCCACACATTGAGAGGGTGTTGGTTGCATTTGCTTTCATTTGTAACTCACCAAACTTACTCCTCAAATCTAATCTTCCATCTTGTTCTCTCATCAACTTTCTCTCTCTAATAATTTTCCATTTTTTCGTTATCTCTTTTCTAGCTTATTGCTTAATTGGTATGCTTATGGTTTGATATGGGTTATTTGGGATAACATTTGTATCACCCCGCCACGTGTTATGTTTAGTTGTGGTTAAAACATGTATCGCTTATTTGAAAATTTGCCGAGGTTTATATTCGGGCTTATTCCCATCTCATATTCAACTTATTTTTTCTCCTTTCCTTCTAGTTTTTTTTTTCTACAAAAGTTAGATTAAGTTTCCTTGTTGTCTTTTTATTTAAAAAACACATTCACTAGTCTTAGTTTTCACGTGGGTACCTTGTTTGCTTTTTTGTATACTCTACTTATCATCAAGGGTGCATTTTGTTGTGTCTAAAGGAAACAAGTTCCTGTTTTTGTCAACTTCCCACGAAGATTGTTTTTCCTCTGTTACAGTACTTGTCGCTTTTTCATAAGCTTATGAGGCACAACTTACTGTGGGTTTTAACGTATTTAGTTTACAAAGCCTCAAAGTTTTCTTGCTTAATGTTACTTGTAACTTATTTGTAAAAGTTTTCGTGGCTTATTTCCTGTGTAAACAGCTTATTTCGTACTACTTAATTTGTTGGGTCATATTGCTTAATTTACTTGTGTCTAAGATTTGAGCACAAGACAAAGCCAATGACGATTTGGGGTTTGGCATAAAGACAATACAAGGACGATAGTACTAAACCAAGGACACCGAATACGCAGTCATCGAATACGCAGACACCGAATACGCAGCTCTCAAGGTTAACCGGACTCGCAGTTTACTGCACTCTGATCTATATATTTTGGAATGGAACATGTTATTAACGTCTCTTTTTGAGTCGTTCTATATAATGTATGACTATTGTACTCATTAATAACACCCCATTGTTGGTCTCGAATCTTGTTGTAAATTTAGGGGTGTTAAAGAGCAATACGAGGCAATTAAACAAGCATATAAGATGAAACTATATCATTTTTAAGTAGTTTCGGGTTTTTAGTTTCGAGTGACGGTTAGTTACGGGACTTATAACATATACCATTATGATCGCGGTCTTGCAACAATCATCGTGGTATATTTGGTTTTCACCGACGATAACCGCTCCACTCCGCGAGATAACATTTAACAATCGTTCCATTTTTATAAATTTAAAACAAGGAAGAAACATTTTAGGAGGGATGATTTTTTAATTAATAAAACTTTTTGGAAATTATACACATGTTGTCCCTCACTTGTTACTATAATTGCAACGTTAGTCCTTCATTGAAAAGAAGCTCCTCTAGTTGAAAATAACTTGCATCGTTAGTCCCTATCATTCATAACTCAACTGTTAGTCCTCTTTAGTGAACCAAATTTCACCGTTAGTCCTCGTAAGCTCATTAAACGTCAACAAAAGCTCAAGTTCTTCAATTACAACAACGATTTCAATAACAATTAATCATTGTTTCACGGTTTCTTCTTGATTTTGTAAAATCCCGCAAAAGATTCCATTTCTTTTCTCGGTTTAAATCATAGATTTGTAAAATCCCGTGAACGATAATTGATTTTAATCCATAACAACAATCACTTTACCTACTTAAGATCTGATATCCATTCACAACATCAAAATGTCAAATACCAATATCAATTTGCAAACTCAAACATCGAATGCTCTTCACAATGCCATCATGGAAGCAGGTGGTAAAGATCGTCCACCAATGTTAGCACCGGGTAATTACGTTCAGTGGAAATCCAGAATCAAGAGATACATCGACACCAAACCCAATAATGAACTCATCCACTATTGTCTCCAGAATCCACCCTACAAATTCAAATGGACTGAGAAGACTGTTCCAGTTGCTGAAGGTAGTTCAGAAACCACTACAGAAGGGTATATGGAGAACTACAAGAATGTTTCACAAGACATACGAGATCAACTGAATGCTGAAGCTGAAGCTGTTCAGATAATTCTCACAGGGATAGATAATGACATCTACTCCACAGTTGATGCTTGTCCAAATGCATGTGAAATGTGGAAAGCCATTGAAAGGTTGAAACAAGGTGAATCAATCAACGTTCAAGATCTTGAAACCAATTTATATTGGGAGTTTGGAAAATTCACATCACGGGATGGTGAATCACTTGAATCGTATTACTCAAGGTTCTACAAGATGATGAATGAGCTTGTCAGAAATCAGTGTGATGTTACCAATCATCAAGTGAATGTTCAGTTCTTACTTCAACTACAACCAGAATGGCAAAGGTTTGTGACACTTGTTAAGCAGAGTCAAGAGCTAAAGACTGTCTCCTATCACAAACTCTATGACATTCTGAAGCAACACCAGAACGAAGTCAATGAGTTAAGAGCTGAAAGACTAGCACGTACTGCTAATCCATTTACACTTGTTTCTCAACAACAACCAGTTTACAATCCTCAAAACCATCCTACTCACTACACTCACAATTCCTCAACTAAATCACAACAAGATGCTACTAGAAACAAAGGAAAAGCAATTGTCAACTCTTCTACACCCACTTATGATCAAGAACCAACTTTGGTTGCTGAAGATGATGAAATGTCAAAGGATAAGAAGATTGATAAACTCATGGCTTTAATTTCTCTATCAATCAAGAAAATCTACAAACCTACCAACAACAACCTCAGAACTTCATCAAACACTAGTAGAGCAAATCAGGATAATACTCTGATGACATCAAATAACGTCTATTTTATAGCATTATTTATCTTGTCTTTATTGCTCGTTTTATATTCTTTTATATAAGAATTAATACTTAATTGATTATATTTATTATTTGCAGTAAATATCGAGCATATGGTGAAAGTTAGTGAAAAGCCACACACTTTGGAGCCTAAACGGTGAATTAAACTAAAATATCGAAGAATGTTTTGGCCATAACTTCTTCGTTCGAGTTCCGTTTTAGGTGATTCAAAAGGCCACAAAAAAAGAAAAATAAGATCTTTATTATTATGTGATAAAATACCCCAAATTATGAAGTTAGATCGTCATTTAACTAGAGGAGGCAGCCAACTCGTGGTTTTTAAGGTTTTAGCCCAATTTGACTCACTAAAGTCTTAGCCCAATTGATAGAAATCTAGAAAGCCCACTATATAAATGGGGTAGCTGATATTCACGAGTGAAAAATAAGAAAAGGAATCCATCTTGGGCTTTTATGGTTAATTTGGACGAGCTATGCAAAGAAAAAAAAAGAGCCATGGCATTTATTTTAGACAACAAGAATTATGTTGGGCCTTGTGGATTTTCATGGAACAGAAGAAACAAAAAAGGGTTTGAACCCTATTTATATTCAATGCATCCAAAAGATTTTAGGGTGAGACAGAAGAAGCGAACAGGTTGCAAAAAATTAAAGAAGAAGAATAGAAGATCTTGTGAAGTGGTTCAAGCCATGGGAAAACTCTTGTAATCTCTACACTTCACCATACGCGTTCGGTTAGCATTATGCTTAATCATTCATCTATGATTTCGTGTATTGTTACAATGACTATCGGCTAATACCTTTAGGTATTAGCCATATTTATGATAATAAAATGTTTTGATTTGTCTTTATATCGTTTGTTCTTTATTCGTTGTATGTTGATTATGTTTATCTCTTCGTACCATTTATGTACTTAATTATATTTTTTTCTATCATTCAACTAGATCTAGTCCTACATATTTAATGCGCTGTTTGGTGTTGTTTGGGCGTAGGCTAAGAGTCAGGGATAGAAACATATAAATATTGTTTCCTAGATAAATTATAATCAACGGTGTAAGCTTTATGCAAGTTTAGGTTAATTGTGACAGGATTAACTAGCGACAAACCTCGAGTATAGGAAGAAGATCCACCTAACTTTGGAATGATATACCACCAAAGAATTAATACAATCATTGCACGAATAGACAATCAAGGCATATTATTATATTAAACTGGCTAATACGTTTTCCTCACATTTGACTGCTTCTCAATCTTTTATTAATCACTTGTGTGCGTTATTTGTCTTCACCTTAGGATAATTAGAATTAAACTTGTGCCAGTCTCTTAGGCTAAACCCCCCCCCCTCTTTGCGTTAGTTTAGGTTTAATTATATTTAATTAGAATAGTTAGGTTAGATTAGTACTAAACTTAGGTAAATAAAATACTAGTAGAATTAAGAGTTAACTTCCACTCTTAGTGATCGACATCCTACTTACCACAAAACTACATCTGACCGGGTACACAGCCCGTTAAAGTGTTGTTTTAGGTATAGTCGGCATAAAATAAATAATAAAACTTGATAATAAAATAACACCTACACGACGACACATCAAGTTTTTAGCGTCGCTGCCGGGGAGTGCGATTGTTTAATTTCTTGTTTTTATTGGTATTTTTAGTATAATTTTTTTTTTGTAATCTAGTTTTTTTTCTACTGTTTGTTGTTATTTATTAAATACGGCGTATCCATTTTCTTTGAATACAACGTATTCGACATTAAACATCAATACGGCGTATCGACTGTCTGATACAACAGCAGTTTTAGTTAACTTTCTCGTTTAGTTTTCTAGAATAGTTTTACTTCGAGTTATGTCTTACTTTTCAGGAACAGCGTCCAGACTTCGTCCATATCACTTCACTTATCAAGAAAGAGAATTAACAATGGAAGAAATATTAAACAAATTTATCGATGAGGGAAAACGTGAACACGAAGAGATGAGAGCATTCATTAATGATTTCAAAACAACTAATGAAATCTTGCTTAAAGAACGGGACAATTCATTAATCGAGCTCAGGTTTGAGGTAGAAAAGTTGTTGAGAATAATTGAGAGTCCTCTGACATCAAATTACGAAATTAAAGGAGTAACCACTAGAGGTGGAAAAACAACAACTCAAGACGTTTAAAAGGACGACACCAACATGAATGGTGAAGAACCTCCTGAAGAAGCTCGTGATAAACCAGTTGAATCAAATGAAGTCCTTATGGAGAATCAACCTTAGGGAACCAATGCACCTATTGTTTAACAATCGATTAGGGAACCAACGCCATCGATTCCTTTTCCCAAAAGATTGAGGAAAGAAAATGAAGAAGCTCAGAAACGAAATTTTTTGGAAAAGCTAAAACAACTCCACGTTAATATTCCGTTTATCGAAGCCCTAATACAAATGCCAAAATATGCCAAGTATTTGAAGAGTTTACTAACGAATAAATCCAGACTAGAAGCAGCGTGTATGGTAACAATGAACGAAAGGTGCTCAGCTATCTTGCTCAACGAACTGACCTCAAAAGAGAAAGACTCAACATCAATATGGCGTATCGACCCAGTGAATACGCCATATTTTGAAAAGAAACCTGAGCTAGAAAAGATATCCGAGGAGGAGAAATCATCACTTTTGCAGGTACTAAAGAAACTTAAGGAAGCAGAAGACTTGGCCACATATCACTTATCTAGGTTTGAGAATCCGCATATGGAGGTGTTAACTGAGAGGGAAATTCTTGATAAATTCTCCAACGATCATTTAATGGTGCTAAAATCCAAGTTTAAAGATGATGAGTCATGGTATGCAGGTTTTGTTTAGTATATTGTTGGAAAGGTCGTTCTACCAAATTAGACCTTTAAAAAAAGAAAGAGATTTTTCTCGCAAGTCAATACTTACTTCTGGGAAGAACCTTATGCATTTAAACTGTGCGAGGATAATTTAATGAGAAGATGTGTGGCTGGAAGTGAAACCCTTGAAATTCTGGTGCATTATCATTCAGGACCAACTAGTGGGCATCATAGTGCTAATGTTACCGCAAAGAAGGTTTATGAGGCCGGATTTTATTGGCCTAGTGTCTTTAAGGATGCTAATGAGTACGTGAGACGATGTGATGCATGTCAAAGATCAGGAAACATATCTTCAAGGAACGAAATGCCTCAAAATAACATCCAGGTATACGAAGTCTTTGATGTTTGGGGATTAGATTTTATGAGACCATTTCCCAACTCTAGAGGTAATAAATACATATTAGTAGCTGTCGATTATGTGTCCAAATGGGTCGAAGCTCATGGATTACCTACGAATGATGCGCGTGTTTTGGTTAAGTTCTTAAGACAGTTATTTTCTAGGTTTAGAGTTCCTAAAGCTTTGTAGGATCCCCATAATCACTTCCACTTCATATAACAAATCACGAATCGATCAAGAAAAGAGATGGGATGATTTCTAGAGAGAGAAAGAAGTCAATCTAATGGACAAACTGAAGTTACTAATAGGGCTATTAAGCGCATCCTAGAGAGATCAGTGGGGTACAATCCTAAAGGTTGGTCAGAAAAACTTAACGATGCATTATGGGCATTTAGGACGGCCTACAAAACACCGACAGGGTGTACACCTTTTAGATTAGTTTATGGGAAAGCATGCCATTTACCCGTAGAGATCGAGCATAAGGCACATTGGGCATTAAAACAATGTAATATGGATTTAACGCTTGCTAGCAAAAGTCGTCTTATGCAGCTTAATGAGTTAGCCGAATTGAGAGATGGTGCTTATGAGAATACTAGAATTTACAAAGAACGGACCAAGAAATGGCATGATTCTAGACTTCGTGGTGATAAAGATTTTAAGGTAGGCGACAAGGTGCTACTTTATAATTCTCGTTTAAAGATGTACCCTGGAAAACTTAAATCAAAATGGAGCGGTCCAAACATTGTTAAAACGGTGTATCCGCATGGGGCTATAGAAATCACTAACAAGGACGGGTTTAGCTTCAAAGTCAATGGGCAACGATTGAAGAAATATTACGGAGGTGACATTGACAAGGAGGATGATGAGGTTATAGAGTTGGAGAATGACGCAACGAGAAGCTGAAGGGAGTCTAACTTAAAGACTCTCACAAAAACAAAAGTGCTTGCCGGGAGACAACCCGGAATGTATTTTCAATTTTTATCGAGTCTGTCTTCCCAGACTGTCTATACGGCGTATCCAAACCCCATGGATACGGCGTATTGACTATCTGGACGTTATCCAGTCTTTATTTTTAGCACAGTCTATACGACGTATTCATTAAATGAATACAGCGTATACATGTATCAATACGGCGTATCCTGAGGAATGGATACGGCGTATCGACTTCCTGTATAGTTTTACGTATTTATTTCGAGTCTAGCCAAACGCGTGGAATTGCATTTGTTTTCTGAGAATTTATACAGGACCTCGTGAAAGAAATATCAACGTATATTGGTGGAGAATTTACAAATCTGGAAGATCTTAAAGTGTTGGAGTCTTGAAACTTCAAGGCGGCTGTTCAACACACAATCTTGCTCATAAACGCAACTTGGAGAATCTACCGAGCAAATATCAGGGGAGTTTCTCATTCTAATTCTTTTTAAATTCTCGTATTTAATGTTCTTTACATATACAAGAGGACGGTTGATTATTTCAAGTGAGGGGATGGAATTAGGAATGTTTATTGTCTTATTTTTCACAATAAAATGCTTAAATTATGCTCAATTTTAAAAAAAATCAAGCATACTTTTGTGCAAATTACATGTTACATAACCCGCACACAATAACCCTTGTTAGATATTGTGAGGATTTAACCTTTTCGTTTCCAAATGTTTACCTAAAATTCCATAAAATATGGTGTGCCGGTGATGTAGTGAACTTTAGAACTTTGCTTGGTATATCACTCGAGACCACAATAATGAGTATTATGGATTTAATTGGAGTAACTTGTTTAAATTGGTAAATTTTAAGATTACAACCAAAAAAAGCCTATCTATATTGTTTATTAACTAACTACACTGGTTAGTTAACCTCCTGTTTAAACCCTTTTTCCCTTTCACTATAGAGTGGAGACCACTAGAAAAACCCGTAGAGCCAATCCTTTAGGAATTAGACCAACTACTTGTTTCGTTACACCCTTACACCTTAACCTACCCTGTTAGATTCAGTTTAATTTACAGTTGCTAGTTGCTTAAAGTGTAAAGTTTATATTTCCCGAGTCTTGTGTTCATTTTGATCTTTGTGCGGTTGGAAATTGGCACATGCAAATGGGAATGATATATTAGTAGTCAAAACTCATTAGATTTTACTACTATTCACAATTTAATGGTGGAAAAATATCGAAGAATGAAGGAATTATCGAAGGAATTATCCAGAATTATTATGATCGTGAAGATGGTGAAACTACTCCGAGTTTCGTATATAGTTAGACTGCAAAAAAATCGAAAAATGTGAAAAATGCAAAAAAAAGAGAAAGAGAAGAAAGTTTGAAGATAATCGTTTTGCAATTACCGAAGAAATTACACGAAGGATCGATTATTCGTTGATGCATCAAAAAAATCAACGATGTAGAGTATTGTACAAAGTGGAAAGATATCGCCACTTACCTTGTAGAGTATGCAAAGTTTTAGGATGATTGGGAAGTTGACCTTGTAGACTTGAGCAGGTTAGTCAAACTATTAGTGTTGACTTATGTATCTGTTGCAATGTATGAGTTATGTGTTATTTGTGTTTATACGTGTTTATATGTGTTTATGTGGGATATGTGAGATTTGGTAATCAATCCATTGAGCATGATCGTCTCATTGGGATTGGATTTGTGTTGGATTTTGTGGAGTTCATTTCGTTCACTTTTGGTGACAAGGAAATGATTTTTGTGATTTAAGCGTTTTAGTGATTTATCGTGTAAGTATTATTACGTATACGTATTTATGTGTTAGTAATGTTAGGTATGAATAGGTGTTAGTAGTTAGAATAAGAATGAAATGTAAATTTCTATTTTTGGAAAGTTAGGTTAAAATAAAAATGAAAAGTTATTTATTTTAAAAGTCTAGTAAATTGCGTTTACGTGAAAATGTATGCGCAAATAAGCTTAGATTTTTATAAAAATTTAGGGTAATGTTAGTAAATATGTAATTAATAAAAAAAGAAAATAAAGGGTGATCGGCCGGTTTGGTTTAAAGAAAAAAAGGAAAACAAATCCTACTCTAATTAAAATTGGTAAAAGATATCTATCCTAAACCTTTTTGTAAACCTTATAAATACCAAAAACCCTTCTCCCCCTTGTTTTTGATTGTTCCAGCCGAATTTTATCAAAGGAGGAAGAAAAAATATTTTTTTATCAAGATTTAAGTTGGTGATTTGTATAATCAATTCAAGGTTTTTAGGTAATTCTTAAACCCTTTTTAATCTAATCCTTCTTTTTAATCATGTAATAATTATTATGATGGATAATTAGGGTTTCATAACATCTGTAAATTAATATAATTAAACTAGTTAATAATGATTAGGGATGAATTATAAGTATGATGGTGTGTTCGGTTAGGTTTAGAATGCGTTAGAACTTGATTTAGGTTTGAGCAGAATTTAGGGCTGTGTTGTTTCGTGAATATCTAGAGGTTAGAAGCATGAATTGATGTGATTCTGGTGCCTATGATGTAGCTCAGAGAGTCTAGTTTCCAGAACATCCGGCCTTGAAAGTTTTTAAGGTCGGGAAGTCATTCAAATGTTGGTTACAAGAAAGGTTGTCAAAGCAGTAAATTCGGGTCAGATTTAGGTCAGATTTCAAGGTGTAAAACCCCCACTTAAAATTTGAATTAGGATTAGCCAACCTATAGGAGTTTAGTTCTATGTGTCTATTAAAAATCAACCAAAGGAGGGCTTCTGATTTGGAGTCTAAGTATGGTTTTTAGGTCCAAACTTTTTAGTGTTCGTTCAGATCCGAAACTGAGTAGTTAAAAGTTTGATTTTATTTGGGGCACTTAAGTGGGGAAATAAATTATGGAAAAAAGCTTGGAAGATAGTAAATCAAGATATTAAAGAACGGTGATTTTTGGCTAAAAAATAAAAGAAAAAAATAAAAAATTTATAAAGGTCAGTAGGTGTGGTTTAGAAAATGGTAAAGTGACACTAAAATTCTGCGTTTTCGGGTAAATTGTTTATACAATGAGGACGTTGTATAATTCAAGTGGGGGGATGGAATTAGAATGTTTACTTGTCCTACTTTTCACATTAAAATGCTTAAATTATGCTCAAATTGAAAAAAAATTCAAGCATACTTTTGTGAAATTACTTGATACATAACCCGCACACAATAACCCTTGTTAGATATTGTGAGGATTTAACCTTTTGTTTCTAAATGTTTGCCCAAATTCCATAAAATATGAGTGTGTCGGTGATGTTTTAGACTTTAGAACTTGGCTTGGTATATCACTCGAGACCACAATAATGAGTATTATGGATTTAATTAGAGTAACTTGTTTAAATTGGTAAATTTTAGGATTACACCCAAATCGCCTTTACATGTTGCTTATTAACTAACTACACCAGTTAGTTAACTTCTTATTTAAACCCTTTTCCACTCTCATCTTTAGAGTGATAATCCATTAGAGCAACCCATAGAGTCAATCCTTTAGGAATTACACCAACTATTTGTTTTGTTACACCATTACACCATTACACCTTAACCTACCCTGTTAGATCAAGTTTAATTTACAGTTGCTAGTTGCTTAAAGTGTAAAGTTTGTATTTCTCGAGTCTTGTGTCATTTTCTATATTTGGTGCGGTTGGAAATTCGCACATTGCAAATGGGAATGTATATTAATAGTCAAAACTCGTGTGATTTTACTACCGTCATAATTATTGGTGAATCCGAAGAATGAGGAACTATCGAAGGAATTATCCGGAATTATTATGATCGTGAAGATGGTGAAATTACATCGAGATTTGAAGAATAATTAGCAAAAAAAATTCAAAAAAATGAGAAAAATGCAAAAAAAAAAAGAGAAAGAAAGTTTGAAGATAATCATTTCGCAAAGAGCATTACTGAGGGAATTACACGAAGGATCGATTATTCGTTGATACGTCTAAAAAAATCAACAATATAGAGTATTGTATAAAGTGGAAGATATCGCCACTTACCTTGTAGAGTATGTAAAGTTTTTGGGATGATTGGGAAGTTGACCGTTACGGGAACGCCAACTTAGGTTGTTGTTTTTGATCAATGATCGAGCGTTGTAAATAGTTTTGTCTTTATCATGGTAACGGTCGGGAAAAAGTGTCTAGCAACTTGTACTTTAGGCTTAATCTATTTGTTTCTTGATTTTTATTTAACAACAATTTACTTCCCTCTCACCCGATGATTAGCCGCTGGTAGGATTCATACGAACATGCATGTCTATTTCGTCGTTACGGCCATGTATGTATGTCTTGTACCTCATTGGTTTACGACTTTTGGTGAAAGTTAGAAGGTTTCTACCCTATATCATTCTTCATCCTAACCGTTGGTTAAATTCGAATGGGTATGTAATCGAACAAACATGTCTATTCCGTCGTTACGACCATGTATGTGTGCTTCAGCTGCCTTGTTGGAATGGTACTTCTGGTGAAAGATTGTAGATTGATCAACCGTACGCCTTTCCATACAAAAACCCATATTTACCTTTATAAACTTGTTACTCTTTGGCTTTAGTGGTGGAGATGTGTATCCTTGCCAAGCTTATGATAGAATACTCGTCACGACCGAGCAATTGAGCGATTTAGTTACATGTTACCACATAGATTAGTTGAGTGATTTGAGTGTTAAATCTTTCTATTTCGTGAGGTGTTTGGTTGTGTACTTGTAATAGATCAAATAAATGCTTTAACGAAAAATATCCTTAGGGATACATTTTTATAAACTTCTAAAGGCTACTTGAGGACAAATAGGATTCAAGTGAGGAGATATTTGATGACATCAAATAATGTCTATTTTATAGTATTATTTATCTTGTCTTTATTGCTCATTTTACATTCTTTTATATAAAAATTAATACTTAATTAATTATATTTATTATTTGCAGTAAATATCGAGCATATGGTGAAAGTTAGTGAAAAGCCACACATTTTGGAGCCTAAACGATGAATTAAAATAAAATATCGAAGAATGTTTTGGCCATAACTTCTTCGTTCGAGCTCCGTTTTTAGGTGATTTAAAAGGCCACGAAAAGAGAAAAATAAGATCTTTATTATTATGTGATAAAATACCCCAAATTGTGAAGTTAGCTCATCATTTAACTAGAGGGAGTAGCCAACTCGAGGTTTTTAAGGTTTTAGCCCAATTTGACTCACTAAAGTCTTAGCCCAATTGATAGAAATTTAGAAAGCCCACTATATAAATGTGGTAGCTGATATTGACGAGTGAAAAATAAGAAAAGGAATCCATCTTGGGCTTTTGAGGTTAACTTGGACGAGCTATACAAAGAAAAAAAGAGCCATGGCATTTGTTTTAGACAACAAGAATTATGTTGGGCCTTGTGGATTTTCGTGGAACAGAAGAAACAAAAAAAGGGTTTGACCCCTATTTATATTCAATGCGTCCAAAAGGTTTTAGGGTGCGACAGAAGAAGCGAACAATATGCAAAAAATTAAAGAAGAAGAATAGAAGATCTTGTGAAGTGGTCCAAGTCATGGGAAAAATCTTGTAATCTTTACACTCCACTATACGCGTTCGGTTAGTATTATGTTTAATCGTTCATCTATGATTTCGTGTATTGTTACAATGACTATCGGCTAATACCTTTAGGTATTAGCCGTGTTTATGATAATATAATGTTTTGATTTGTCTTTATATCGTTTGTTCTTTATTCGTTGTATGTTGATTATGTTTATCTCTTCGTACCATTTATTTACTTAATTATATTTTTTTCTATCATTCAACTAGATCTAGTCCTACATATTTAATGCGCTGCAACTTCGGTGTTGTTCGGGCGTAGGCTAAGAGTCCGAGATAGAAACATATAAATATAGTTTCCTAGATAAATTATAATCAACGGTGTGAGCTTTATGCGGGTTTATGTTAATTGTGACAGGATTAACTAGCGACAAGCCTCGAGTATAGGGAGAAGATCCACCTAACTTTGGAATAATATACCATCAACGAATTAATACAATCATTGCACGAGTAGACAATCAAGGCATATTATTAGATTAAACTGACTAATACGTTTTTCTCACGTTTGACTGCTTCTCAATCTTTTATTAATCACTTGTGTGTGTTATTTATCATCACCTTAGGATAATTAGAATTAAACTCGTGCCAGTCTCTTAGGCTGAAAACCCCCCTCTTTGCGTTAGTTTAGGTTTAATTATATTTAATTAGAATAATTAGGTTAGATTTTAGGTAAATAAAATACCAGTAGAATTAAGAGTTAACTTCCACTCTCAGTGATCGACACCCTACTTACCACAAAGCTACATCTGACCGGGTACACTGCCCGTTAGAGTGTTGTTTTAGGTATAGTCGGCATAAAATAAATATTAAAACTTGATAATAAAACAACACCTACACGATGACACATCATACTCCAAGGATTAACAGAGGCACTGGGTATGATAATCAGAGGGTAGTTAATGTTGTTGGGGCTAGGGAGAATGTAGGTACACCGGTGGTGCAGCAGTCTGGGATTTAGTGTTATAATTGCAAGGAATATGGGCATGTAGCAAGGGAATGTCAGAAACCGAAACGGGCAAAGGATGCAGCTTATCACTAGGAGAAGATGCTATTGTGTAAGCAAAAGGAAGCTAGATTTTAGCTGAATTCAGGGCAAGCTGATTGGAGGGATGACACTAATGATGAACCTGAAGATCAGGAATTGGAAGCACATTATATGTACATGGCACAGATTCAAGAGGTTACTCCAGATGCTGCTGATAATTCTGGACCCATCTTTGATGCTGAGCCATTGCAAAAGGTACAAAATAATGATGATAACTATAATGTGTTTGCCATTGAAAATGAACATCCTAAGCAACCTAAATCTATTAATGACACATATCTGGAGGAACAAGGTGACACTAAGATCATTATTGATTCATTGGAAATGTGTAATAATAGAGAAACGGTTGACCAGGATGATGATCTTGCTAAAGAACATGATTTGCTTGCTTTTTTAATTGAGAAACTAAAATGTGAAATTGATGATAGCAAAAACCGTAATAAATTTTTGGAAACATCAAACAAGGCTTTAGTTAATAAATTGAAAGGTGAAATTAAGGATTTCAAAACCAAGAAAAAAAGTTTAGAGTAATCAAATAACTATTTCAAAGAAGCAAACAATGAACTGTCAAAGACTAATCAGTTGATGTTCAAATACCTTAAGAAGTTCCAATCTGAACTTGATAGATATCATGATGTGAATTATGCGTCAAAGGTGGAAATTGATTGTCTAAAAGCTAAAGGGGATTTAATGTCATACAAAATGGAATCTAAAAAGTCATTTAATGAATATAATCAAAAGATAAACGATTTAAATCAAACGATTTCAGAAATGAAAATTGAGCTTTTTGTACATCAAGAAACCATATCCATAATGTCACAAGAAAAAAGGCTTAAATTAAGTTATACAAAACTTGTGAAGACAAAGAAATTGAAAAGGTCATTGCTTTAGAAAATAAGGTTAAAGCTTTGGATGATATTGTCTACAAAACCAGTCAATCAGTTCAAACAATGAATATGCTTAATCGTAATTATAAAACGAGTTTTGTTAAACTTGAGTTCCTTAAGAAAGCTCAAAGAGTGAATCCTCGTCTGCATGATATAGGTTGCTATAATGATAATTTTGCTTTAATGTTAGCCCCTGAATCTAACGAAACGATTCGTCTTGCCCAAGAAAGTCTATCAAAATTAAGCGATTTAACCAGACCTTTTGATTATAAAAACTTGAATAATCTTTATGATTTGTTCGTTCCACAACGTGAAAAGTCATCTGGACAAAGATATTTTTTGGAAAGGTCAAAAATGAGTCATACACCTGTAAAGAATGAAAATTCAAAAGATTCTTTTAATAAACAAACAACTTTGCTAGAAAAACGAATGGATGAATCCATTCTATAGGATCAAAAGTGTAAAAGCTCTAAGGAACTTTTCAAAATTAAAAGAAGTGTTGACATGATTTTTGATGGAGTGGAACATCATTTTTTCAAAAAGGTCAAAAATGAGTCATACACCTGTCAAGAATAAACATTGCAAACATATTTTGGTCACATAGATCCATTCATTCAAAATACAATTGAAGGAAATTTTTATCCCCAAATTCGAAGATGCTGATTTAGAAAAATTTCACTTGTGTTTGAAAGAGGAAATGATTGCTGATTTGAGATACTTTCATT